>CM050165.1:398979493-399039493 GCA_027410445.1 Discoglossus pictus
AAAATGGCGGGTAATGTGTGGTATGCATATTAGCGGAATATCCGTAGGTCGTTTGTGGTGTTTTGCGAGTTTCTTGTGGTGTTTTGCGTGTTTAGAGTGCTGTAGCCTCGTTTTCGTTTTGTTCGGCGGCCATTTTTTCTCTCGCTTAGCGATTTTTTTAGTGTCTAAACTCTTTTGTTTTTAGTTAACTGAAGGTATAAGTTGTTTTTTTGAAGTCCTGGATGCTCCCTCTTGCTGTAGGTAAGCTTTTTATGTATGTGCTGTGTGTATTTATTGTGTTTTTAATTTTGTGATGTTCGCGAGTTGCGGACGATTTTTGCGAGGTCTTAATGTGTGGTAATGTGTCTTGTATGTTTTTTGTGTTGCGAGGTAAAGTTTGCGAGGGTCGCGGTTGTTGTGTCGTGCTGTTTGCATTTTAACGTAAATTTTGCGAGGGTCGCAGTTGCTGGCAAGGAGCGCCTTTGGCGCTCCATGCCAGCAACTGAGGCCCTCGCTATGCGAGGGCCGTGGCTCGCTGCGCGAGCCAGCAAGCGTTAGCAACAACTCGGACGCTCACAACTATATATGTGACTAGCGACTTGCCCGTCAAAAAATGACGGCAATGTTATTGTAAGTGAGCTAATGTTGTTTTGTGTGTAATAGTAAACATGTAATCAATTAATAAATGAATATACTTTACCTATTTTGAAGCATTGTGTTGAAGAGCTGTGAACCTTGTTTGATGTATGTAACGGAGCAGGAACACGCAGTCCAAAATCTCCGCTGGTATACGATAAAATACCCAAGAGGCACTACAGTTTCACCATCCCTGACCTCCCATATTGGACGACACACAATTTGGGAGTCAAATGAATACTGACTTTATTTTGTTATTGCAGAAATATTTATACATCTCTTTGGCCACAGGTAATACCCATGCCCATATTTGGCCACACACAATACACATAAAGAGAACAATAGGGGGGTCACACCTCCCTGGCAACTTTGATACAATCAGACATTGATTCAATTACACTTCTTTGTTCTTATCTGAGAATGAAAACACTGTATACAATAGACTTCCTTTATCTTATGCAGAGTCGCTGTAACAAGATTATCCCCCATGCCAAGTAGCTGTAAATGTCTGGGACAATATTCTGCAGAGCATCAACCAACATACATATAGTAGGATCATATTTTAACCATAATAATCATAAAACAGGGTAAAACAGTGATGGGTTCCGTTACACACCTCCCCCGTGACCATAAGCCGGCATACACGGTCTGATCCCAACGGATCTGCTTGGGGATGTCCGGAGGAGTGCTCACAGATCATTTCTCGAGTTCTGTCTGTCTGGACAACCCGTCGGCGTTACCATTTTGTTTCCATGGGCGATACTGGATGGTGAAATCAAATGGTTGTAGTGCCAAACTCCATCTCAGTAGTCTAGCGTTGTCCCCTGACACCCGGTTTAGCCACACCAACGGGTTGTGATCTGTGAGCAAGGCAAATTGTTGGCCATATAAGTAGGGCTGTAGTTTCTTGAGGGCCCACACCACCGCCAGGCATTCCTTTTCGATGGCGGCATAGCTTACTTCCCTGGGTTGTAGTTTCCGACTTAAGTAAGCGACTGGATGCTCGCCGCCATCGGCCCCAACTTGGCTCAGCACTGCTCCCAATCCAAACATAGAAGCATCTGTATGAACGAGAAAGCGTTTAGTTGGATCGGGAGCGGCCAGTACAGGAGCATGAATTAGGGCAGATTTCAGTTCTTGGAATGCCTTCTCACACTCTGGGCTCCAGGTCACTACTTTGGGTAAGTTCTTTTTGGTGAGGTCAGTAAGGGGCTTGGCTAGGGCACTATAATCAGGTACAAATTTACGGTAATACCCGGCGGTTCCTAGAAAAGCTAAAACCTGAGTTTTCGTGCGAGGGGTTGGCCACTTAGCTACGGCCTCTATCTTAGCGGGTTCTGGCTTTTGCCGCCCACTACCCACCCTGTGGCCTAAGTACTGCACTTCAGCCATCCCTACGTGGCACTTGCTGGGTTTTAACGTGAGACCTGCCTCCCTGATGCGGTCGAGGATGGCTCCTATATGGGTCAAGTGCTCGTCCCAGGAGTTGCTAAATATTGCTATGTCATCTAAATAGGCGCAAGCATACTCCTGGGATCCGTCCAGTAACCGGTCCACCATCCGCTGAAACGTAGCCGGCGCATTCTTCATCCCGAATGGCATCACCTTGAATTGGTATAGCCCAAACGGGGTGGCGAATGCAGACTTTGGGATGGCATCCTCGGCTAGTGGGATCTGCCAGTACCCTTTGCACAAGTCTATTGTGGTGAGGTACTGGCCCCTGGCCATTTTATCTAATAGCTCATCGATTCGGGGCATGGCATAGGCATCTGAAATTGTTTTATCATTAAGTTTCCGGTAGTCGACGCAGAAGCGGGTGGTTCCGTCCCGCTTCGGTACCAGCACTACCGGAGTGTTCTATCACTCCTAGTTGTAACATTTCGTCAATCTCCTTCCGCATATGATCTTTTACGGATTCTGGTATGCGGTAGGGGGTTTGTCGAAGAGGGTGTTGCCCTGGGGTCTCTACCCTGTGGGTAGCCAGCGGCGTATACCCGGGCTGGTTGGAGAATGTATCCCCTTTTTCCCGGATAAGCTCTAGTATTTGAGCTCGCTCTCTAGTGCTCAGCCTGTCTCCTAGCTGTACTTCCCCTAATTCTGTGTTGGCCCCCCCTTGGGCTAATAGGTCTGGTAGGGGTAGATTATTCGGGTCCTCAGCGGCCGAGGCACATATGGCAGTTACTTCTTCGGTCCGCTCGTGATAGGGTTTCAGCATGTTAACGTGGAGCATGCGTCTACCGTCTGCTCCTGTACATGGGGCAATTATATAGGTGGTGTCACATACCTGTTCCACCACCTTATAAGGGCCTTGCCAGGAGGCCTGCAGTTTTTCATTTTGAACTGGCTTCAAGATTAACACCTTTTGTCCTATTTGAAAACTGCGGTCTCTGGCTCCCTTATCGTACCATCTGCGCTGTCGTTGCTGGGCCGCCTGGAGATTAGACCGTACCGTCTGGATTAGGGTCTCCAAGCGTTCCCTGAACTCTAGTACATATGGGACGATAGGGGTACCGTTACTGGTGACCGTTCCCTCCCAGTGTTCCCTAATGAGGTCTAAGGGACCCCGCACTCTCCTTCCGAATAGTAATTCGAATGGCGAGAACCCCGTGGACTCCTGGGGTACCTCTCGGTACGCGAAGAGCAGATGGGGAAGAAACCTTTCCCAGTTCTTCTGGGTATCCATGAAGGTACGGAGCATTTGCTTTAATGTTCCGTTGAACCGTTCACAGAGCCCATTGGACTGGGGGTGATACGCTGAGTTTACAATAGGTTTCACCCCACATGTTCTCCATAACTGATGAGTGACTTCGGCCGTGAATTGGGTACCCCGATCTGAGATAATCTCTTTGGGGAACCCCATTCTAGAGAATATCCGGATTAGGGCATCTACTATAGTCTCCGCATGGATATTAGTTAGGGCTACGGCCTCTGGGTACCGGGTGGCATAGTCTACTACGGTTAGTATATACTTCTTCCCTGACGGGCTGGGTTTTGCTAGGGGTCCGATTATATCTACTGCCACTCTGCTGAAGGGCTCATCTATTATGGGTAGGGAGTGCATTTTTGCCTTGTACCGGTCCCCTCTCTTACCTACTCTCTGGCATGTGTCACAAGTTTGGCAATACTGCCGAATATTTTTGGAGACCCCTGGCCAAAAGAAGTTTTGGGTCAAACGATGCTTCGTCCTACTGACGTCTAGATGTCCTGATAAAGGGATGTCATGGGCAATACGTAGTAATTCTTGCCTGTACTTTCGGGGCACGACTAATTGTGTGAGGGTCACGGGTACAGATCCTGCTACTACCTTCTCAGCATATCTATACAATAATCCTTTCTCCCAAGCATATCTTTCCCCCTCCAACCCTGCCTGATTCTGTGTAACCCTATCCCGGTATACCTGCAGGAACGGGTCAGTGACTACTTCAGTACCAAACTCTAAGGGGGGAGCCCAGGGGATGAAAGGTGGGTCAGTACTATTACTTACCGGAGCCTCAGAGTGTTCAGAAGATGCAGTGGTGCGGGCCTGCTGCCGTGTTACCACGGGTAGCGCTTCCTGCGCGGGGTGCGGAGAAACAAAAGCGGAGGTCAGCTCCCCCAAGTCGTTACCCAGGATGACATCAGCTGGTAAGTCCTGCATGAGGCCCACTTCCACATTCCCCGACCCCGCTCCCCAATCCAAATGTACTTTAGCAGTGGGAATTTTGTAAATCGCCCCCCCCTGCCACCCGGACTGCCACACATTCTCCAGTGAGCTGGTGCTTGGGGACTAGGTGATTGCGAACCAGGGTTATGGTGGCCCCAGAATCGCGCAGACCCTGAAGGCGTTTTCCCTCTACGTGTACCCCTTGGCGGTGTCCCTGTCGGTTTTCTGCAGCTGCTTGTACTGGGTTAACCTCGTGGAGGGTGCCCAAAGATTCTTCATTAGACTGGGTCCCGAAGAAAGGTTGTCGAGGCTCACTCTGGTAGCAGTGTACTGCTGCCCGGTTTGCAGGGAAATTGGTTGGAGTATTCCACGTGGAGCGGTTTCTGTTTCTGGGACAGTCTCTTTGCACGTGGCCCTGCTGGTTACACGTGTGGCACCTGATGAAAGATCGGGCATTGTTGTACCGTGGACGGGTTTGGTAGTTCCCACCACCCGGACGCAGTGCTGGGGTGGGGTTAATGGTGGGCGGTCGGTTAGCAGCTCCCAAGATGGACCGTGCCTGTGCCTGCTGTGCCCTCCTGGCATCTTGGTACTCATCTGCCCACCTGGCGGCTTCAGTTAAGATGCGCGGTTTCCGATCTCTCAGCCAGTTTTGTAAATCCGGGGTTAACCCCTGGAAGAATTGCTCCAGTAGCAGTAATTGTAGCATGTCCTCCACTCTGGTTGCTTGTGCGGCTTGTACCCAACCTTTGCCCGCCCTAGTTAAGCGGTGCGCCCACTCCATGCGAGTATCTTTCTCCGTCTTTCGGCTTTCTCGGAACCGCTGCCGGTATGCCTCCGGGGTAATTGCGTACCTGTCCAGGATCGCCTGCTTTACTTTCTGGTAGTCTCTGCTATCCTCGTCTGGCATGGTGCGGTAGGCTTCTGCTGCCCGGCCCGCTAGCTTACTCACCAACAGGGTTACCTGGTCGGCGGCGTTGATCTCATGTAATTGGCATAATCTCTCAAAGTCATGCAAGTAGCCATCAATGTCTTCGGTCTCCACATAGTTTTTAAAAGCATGGTACGGGAGTTTAGGCTTCCCCGGTACTATGTGTGGTGTGATTAGGGACCCCTCTCTGGACCTCCAGTCTGCCCGCTGCTTTCCCATTATGTATTCGTGGACATCTGACATAATCCTTTCCAAGGTTTCTGTGGGAGACGTACCTGGGAAATGGGCCAGTCTGCATTGGAGTTCTCTTCCAAACTCATTCTGTGTGCTGTCCGTAAGAGGTGCTGCAGCAGCTGCCCGGTCTCCCTCCATGAGTTCAACAATAAGGGTAGCTTTGGTTTTATTGCTGGCAATAATTCCCCTTGCTTCCAATAGCTCTTTTAGCGTGGCCCGTTTCAACTTGGTATAGACTGTCTCCATTCACTATCCGTTCGGGTCTATTCACATACCCTTTCCTTTCGGTTCCATACGAAATAGCAAATTTCCCAAATGGCTGTAACTGCCGAACAACGGTCTGCTGTGAGGTTTGAATCCCGTCGCTGCCATCAAATGTAACGGAGCAGGAACACACAGTCCAAAATCTCCGCTGGTATACGATAAAATACCCAAGAGGCACTACAGTTTCACCATCCCCGACCTCCCATATTGGACGACACACAATTTGGGAGTCAAATGAATACTGACTTTATTTTGTTATTGCAGAAATATTTATACATCTCTTTGGCCACAGGTAATACCCATGCCCATATTTGGCCACACACAATACACATAAAGAGAACAATAGGGGGGTCACACCTCCCTGGCAACTTTGATACAATCAGACATTGATTCAATTACACTTCTTTGTTCTTATCTGAGAATGAAAACACTGTATACAATAGACTTCCTTTATCTTATGCAGAGTCGCTGTAACAAGATTATCTCCCATGCCAAGTAGCTGTAAATGTCTGGGACAATATTCTGCAGAGCATCAACCAACATACATATAGTAGGATCATATTTTAACCATAATAATCATAAAACAGGGTAAAACAGTGATGGGTTCCGTTACAATGTTGGTGCAGCATTAGTGTTGTGGAGCTGCTCTATAAGCGTGGTGAATGTGTGCAGTGTAATACTGTGCGTGCGCGAGGCTAAACCGTTAGCGTAGTGGTGTACTTCCGCATTTGCGTAAAATGGCGGTTTCTATATGTTGTCCGTCTTAGCGGATTTTCCGTTGGTGCCTCGTAGTGGTTTTCGATTTCCGTGTGGTGTTTTACGTGTGGAGAGTGCTGTAGCTTCGTTTTCGTTTTGTCCGTCGGCCATTTTTTTTCTCGCTTAGCGATTTTCTTTGTGTGTAAAGTGTTTTATTTGTATTTAAATGAAGGTGTAACTTGTTTTTTTGAGGTGCTGGATGGTTCCTCTTGCTGTAGGTAAGCTTTTTATGTGTGTGTTGTGTGTATTTATTGTGTTGTAAATGTTTGCATGTCGGCGTGTTGCGTCCGATGTTTGCGAGGTCATAATGTGTCGTAACGTGTCTCGTATGGTGTTTGCGGGTGTAGCCTCGTTTTCGTTTTGTTCGGCGGCCATTGTTTCTCTCGCTTAGCAAATATTTTCGTGTGTAAACTCTTTTATTTTGAGTGAAATGAAGGTGTAAGTTGCATTTTTGAGGTCCTGGATGCTACCTCTTGCTGATGGTAAGTTTTGTATGTATGTGGTGTGTGTATGTATTGTGTTTTAATTTTGTAATGTTCGCGAGTAGCGTCCGAGTGTTGCGAGGCCGTAATGTGTGTGAACGTGTGTCGTATGTTGTTTGCGAGTGTCGTAATGTGTGTGTCGTGCTCTTTGGGTTGCGACTTGAACTTTGCGAGGGTCGCAGTTGCTGGCATGAGCGGCCCTTGCTTTGCGAGGTCCTCAGGTGCTGGCATGGAGCGCCTACGGCGCTCCATGCCAGCAACTGAGACCCTCGCCCAGTGCCCTCGCTTGATATATGATGCAGAACATTTAGATCTTTAAGCACAAATAAAGATTTTTAAGATTCGCTTTGGGATCTATCCTGTTCTTGTGTCAGGACAGGTCCGCCTCTGCAGTACGGCCTGCAACCGCTAGATAGCGCTGACAATATGTGAGAGAAGTTCTAAGCTTATAATGTTAGCCTAACCCTTGAACTAACCCCTAACCCTCACCCCAACCCTAACCCTCACCTAACCCTAACCATTTACCTAAGCCTTGACTCTATGATATGGCACAGGAATATCGGCAGCGCCATCTAGCGGATGCTCACCGCCACTGCTACTGCCTTGTGCCTCACTACCATAAGAGGATAGGACCTAGCTTTGTAATCTGTTCCATTATATTCGAATGACATCCATATATAACATGTTAATGTGAGGGCAATCCTGTGCTCCTAACATCAAAATTTCAGCATTGATTGATATAATGACTGTTTCCACCCTGCACTGCTAGTCTGTATGGAGCCTAAAAATGAAGAACAATAGTTTCTAAAAACATTTTACAAGTAAAGTTGTTCATAAAGGCATACTATAAATATGAGACTTCAGTGGCCCTTTAATAAAACAGCAGTGCTGGATCCCTGTTATACGCTGCTCTAATCATTTATATCTGTAGTTTTTGTTACTATCATTAAACCATATATTAAATTATATTCATCATAATGTCTTTGTTTGTTCTAACGTGCTATTTACATAGCCAACAATAAGAAAACCATAGAAACCATAGAAACCTTCACATAAGATTGGTCCTTTACAGTTTTGCCTGCGCCGACCCTATGCGCCCCCAGCCGCCAACACGAGAGCGCTGCCGTTAGCGTGCGCAATGCAGCGCCACCTACTGCCCACAGTGTGGTGCAACACCACACTTTAAAATAGATTGCAGTAGGGAAGAGAGGTTTGGGTTTTAAAATGGATTGATGTAGGGGAGAGGGGTTAGGGTTAGGCATAGGGTTGGGGGGTTAGGGTTAGGCTTAGGATTAGACATAGGGTTAGGGATAGGGTTAGGGGTTAGAGTTAGGCATAGTGTTAGGCATAGGGTTAGGATTAGGCATAGGGTTGGGCATGGGGCTAGGGTTAGGCATAGGGCTAGGGTTAGGCATAGGGCTAGGGGTAGGCATATGGTTAGGATTAGGCTTCAGTTAGGGTCCTTCCATTAATAGTTTTACTTTAATTTGTAGATTGCAATACTACATTCGTGCAGCGATGTGGGGCAGGCAAAACAGGATGGATCCTAAATATTTAATAAAGTCCAAGAAGGAAAAATCTTCAAGAAAGAGAGGAATACAAGAATGAGAGGTCCTGATCTGAATTTAGACAGTGAAGATTTAATGTGAGAAAGTACTACTTTACAGAAAGAGTAGTAGATAAGTAGAACAGGCTTCCAGTAGAAGTGGCAGGGTCAAGTTAAAACATGTCTGGGATAAGCATAATGCTATCCTGAGGCTTAATTAAGGCTTAGGATTTATGTAGATATGGGTAGATAGAATAGGCAGGATAGATAGGTCTTTTTGGTTCTTATCTGCATTCAAATTTATGTTTCTATATTTCTATATTAAATAAAAAAAATAGCAGTATATACTGAACCATGTAATAGGTATTAACTATAATCATATCTATAAATGATCACATATATAGTTCTCAGCAACGCAACCTTGCCAAAATCTGTTGGTAGCGCAACGTTAAAACTGTGGCCAGGCAAGGAAGCGAGCCCGTGAAGCGACGGCCGCAGTTGCGCGCTGAAGTGAGGAATGCGGTTGTGGCCAGGCAAGGAGCGCCGGAGGCGCTCACTGCGCTGGTGGAGATGAGCCCACACGAATTGCGCATCATACCTACAACACGCCAAACTACACATCAACACAAAACTGAAATACACAATTCACAGTGTGAGACCCGTAGCACTTTGAAAAAATCGCCTATAAAAAATTACGAAGGACGCTAAATGCTCCACACCCAGGTAACACATAAACAATCTCCGCCATTTTACAACACTTGCAAACTAATAACATTACCATTACAAACAGATTGTTAGCTCTTCAGCATATTGCTTTCTGCATATATTAATTACAAAAAAGTATATTAATTTACAATTTTAATAATTAATTAATTAATTAACATTACAAAATACATAGACAGAAAAAAAAACACACGACAGGTTTACAATAAACGCTAAAGGCGTTCAGTGTTTAGAGGAGCACAACTACACCAGGGGAGAGGCTCGCAATGCGCGCCAAAAGGCCATCAGTGCAAACCTTGCAATGAGCGCCAAAGGAACCCTGATAACCAAAAATACACCAACCAAGAGGCTCACAATGAGCGCCGAAGGTACTCACAGAACCAAAAGACTTACTTTGTGGAGCAAACAGCATTACCTGCCTTACAATTCTATTGCTGTAATTTTTTGACTGGAAAGTCGCTAGTTATAAATAGTTGATAGCTTTGTAATATTTGCCATCAGGGTCACTGTAGTCCAGTATTTAAAATACACTCTTTTAACAAACTACATATTAAGAGTAGTGTTTTTGAGTGTTAGCTAAAGTAATATTGCCTCTGTTTTTTACCTTTTATATTTTGTATGCAATTATGCAGCAGTGGGATCTGCCATTTTGTTTTAATCTCAACAATTTCTTTAGTTGGTAGGAGACTCTGTATACAAAGCTTCTATCTGCACATGAGAAATGACAAATTTAGCTGAGAAAGGTAAATGGAACCCTGCAGTAGAAAATTGTTGAATATAAGTTTATAAATAAAAAAATATAACATATTTTGCTTTATATAATTCTGTGTGTTATATTAAATTAGTTATTTTAAATACAATAAGAAAAGCATTTGACCACAGCAGCCCTTTAATTTCCTTAAAACCAAATGCCAATGATGTATTTAGGTTTTATGCAGCTCTAGGCCATTCAGATTTGTGCACCCCACACCCCACTTGCAGCTCCTCCTTTCTTCTTTCTTTATCGCAAATAATATGTATATATGTGGTATGTCAGAAAGTGCCAAGTACATTTACAGACAGAAATATCACTGGGATCTCCTCTATTTCGGGACCGCATCCCATCAGAACACTGAGGTGTGCGTCCGCGCCACAGCACCACCTGGTGGTGCAAAAGATGTTCTGCAGGCAAAGGACTATTCCATCCTCCGACGTGGCGCAACTTGAATGGCGCTGAGTTGACAGCGAGGCCATTGCAATATTTGGAGCGGGCACTCGGCCCCCCAGGGCCTCGGGCGCGCCTCTCATAGCTCAAGGCCTCTTCTGTCGGCGCGCCTTATGAGCCAGATCGGAGGTGGAAATAGTTCTCTGCCTGCAGTACATTTTTTGCACACCCCAATGTTCTGACGGGATGCAGCCCGAAATAGAAAAGGACCTATCACAGTATATAGACATTTCTGTATATATCAATGTACTGCACTGTATCTTCAAGTAGCCTGCTGCCCCTTGAATATGTGATGCCCTAGGCCTGGGCCTTGTGGGCCCAGGCAGAAACATACCTGTGACAGATACTGTCAGTGAATAGGTTAATTCATAGAATGTATAACCACAGCTGTGAATAATTACATTAATTAATGAGCATACTCTGAGCTGTCTCCTCCAATCAGAGCCAACACCATTAGCCTCCTATGCTAAATACACCCTGATATAAAGAGTCTGTGAGGTTGCTTTCTTATTGTTCAGGTATTGTAGTTGGTGGGCAGGGTAAGAAAGAGCTATCCTGAAAGATGTCTTCTCCCCGCAAGCCCCTTGTAGAAGTGAAAGAAAATATCTCCCCTTTGAAGAACCTGAGTGTAAAAGACCAGGAGAAGACGGTGAGTCTCTGGGCCTCCTGTATGGTCCTGATCTCTGTATAGTGCTGTCTGGGCTCTGCTTATAAGTCTTTTATATCTTTCAGTCCCCAAGTAATGTCAGGATCCTGTCCACCAAACTCTTTGGAGAAGCTGTTGCTGAGCCGGTGAGTGGGGTAGGAGATGTGGGCTGTGTAATGGGATCACGGGATGGGATGGGGGGCACTTGACTTAACACTCTTGGCATTAATGTTGTGTGGAAGACATTATAGACCTTACAGCTCAAGTGCTTACAAATTAACTTATCTATGAATCCACTCTTTTTTTTATTTATTGTTGATTTGTAGCTTCTTAGCATTTACATGCCCACAAGTTCCCTGGTGTTGTGTAAGGGTACACTCTCCATGTAGGATTATGGAAAATATTGTGTTTCATTCTGATACAGAATTATTAAATGTACTTTTTTTTTTTTTTTTTAAAAGCTAAAACTTGAGTAGGGCTCTTCATGAACTGGACTCAATGTCACTTCTTGGAAAGTACCAACAGAAGTTTATTATCATTAGGTTAAGTGCCATAAAACTGATATATCATCCTTCTGAGTTAGTGGCTTTATGAACTCTAATTAAAGGGTGGTAGTTGTAGAGGAATGGTAATAGTGGCAGAGACCGTAAAATTCTACAGCTGTTAAACTTCAAACAAAATGCTTTTAATTGCTGTATCAATTTTTGTGGCAGGTCAACTTCGAAATAATACCATTACAACTTGATGTAATTAAACTCTATGTATATATTGCTTGTTATGTTTATCTCCCCCCCCCCCCCCCCCTCCCCTCCCCAGGAATCAAATCGGGGGGGTGGGGTGGTTAGGGCTACATGTAAGAACTGAGTCTTCTCTACTGTAGCTGCATACAACTACTTCAAAGGGTCTCTTGTGACTATATGCTTAAGGGTATAGCAAAAATAAAATAATCTACACTTATTTTCTTAGTATGTTTAGCAACTCTTTATTCTTGTAAGTTAATACTTTGCCATAACTCCCTTGGAACATGTATTTTTAGCTTCCTAACATTTGTAATCTTCAGCTGTTCAGGCCCAGAAAACCTACAGTTTCTTATAAATATGCTTGCATATAAGCTCCATTTCTTATCTGACCTGAATATCTTAACTTTAAAACTTTACTCGTGTTATTCCTCATGGCATTTTTGTTTAACTTAATGATGGATAAAAAAAGCAAACACAGCCTTCACACTTCACTTTCAGGTGGTTTACTAATAAGCTTTTTTTTTTTTTTTTTTTTTTTTTAAAGATTTGGTAGATGGGATCTTCCTGCTCAATGTCCCTTCTGACCCCAAAAATTATAGATCTCTCAGCATCCTAACTTTGTAGAAATGGTAATTGAGTAGAAGTTGCATGGCTTTCAAGTGTGCTTTAAAATGGTATATATTAAATATTGGGCCACACTTTATTTTTTTTTCTTCACTAACTTTTACGCAAATGTTCTATTTATTTTCCTTCTAACTTTACGATGAATGTCAGTAGCTTATGCGTTGCTGAACTACTGCTTTTGGCGACTCTGTAATTCTTTATCTTCCTACCCCACTGGATTTAGAACAGATTCAGAATGTAGCTTCTGCCTGGGTATAATATGTGCAACCCTATAGAAGAACATATAAAATTTTATTTATAAGAATAGTTGATATGCTTGTGTTTATCAGACATGGTAATCCTGTACCTGACTTGCATTTCTCCTATCAATAGCTGCAGTATAAAGCTGTGAAAGATCCATCTGTAAATGATGAACCCCTCTTGAGGGAAAACCCTCGGCGCTTTGTGATCTTGCCCATCCAGTATCATGATATCTGGCAGTTCTATAAGAAAGCAGAGGCATCATTCTGGACAACAGAAGAGGTAAACAAGACAAAGTACTTTCCATGATATAGGGCCACTGGTAGTATAAGTTTACCTTAATGGTATTTATAGGGTAGGTGTTAACTGACAATGATTATTTTTGGATACTAGAACACCCCTATCCAATGGCTTTTCCCCCAAGCTGATCAGTCTGACGAATTAATTTGACTCTTAAAATGAACAGTAAAGGGTGTCTTATTGCCCTGCTGGTGCACCTCTGCATGGGGTGTGCTTTGCTCTGATTATGTTCCCATAGATGGGTTGAGTTAAAGAGCCTCCTAATGCTCTAACAAAAGCTGTATGTTTTTATTGTATTTTATTATTTATAGTTTTCAAGTCGCAACATATAAATATATTAACTCAGATTGTGACCGTTAACCTCTAAATGTATTTAATTATACCTAAAATGTTTGTCGCAATCCCTTAATAGCAATAAGAACCACATATCAAAAGAGCATTGGACAATTAACATACATCCTAATTTTCAAAAGGGACTTCAATTGCTTCTGTTTCATGAATTTTATATTCTAAATTTCGTTTTCCTGTTCATTATCGCCCTCACTTTGTTCCAACTAGTGTGTCTGTGTCTTGTGGGCAGATTTCTATATTTTAACCAGATTTTTATATATATATATATATATATATATATATATATATATATATATATATATATATATATATATATATATATATATATATATATATATATAATTTTCCCTCTTCTCGGGGTAAAAGACCTTCCAAACATCATACAGCAATTTTAACAAAATATTATAAAATTGCTTGGATAATCTAACAGTTTGTGCATCTGGCAAAGCTTTAATTGATGACCTATCCATGAAACTATAATGTATCATATTTAAATCCCTGCATATCAACACAATTCCTTGTGTAAGCTTTTTTTATTTTTTATTTTTTTTTAATTATACCTGCACATATTGGATATCTTCCTCTTGAAACCTGTTCAACACATTCTTCACTAGTCTTTAAATTCTTCAGGAATATACATATGCTTAATTGTAAACTTTATCTTTATCGTTTGGAGTTTATCTTTCCGATTTCTTATGTCTCCAAGAGACTCAATCAGCTTTCTCCTTCCTAAAATTGGTATATGCCATTTAGAGGCAGTTCAAACCCTGAACATTATGACTTGCCTTTTTAAAGACATACAAATTTCCATTAAAGCTTCATGGAACTATCCATCCTTAGAGGCTCAATCAATTGTCAGGATAATACAAACAGACAAAAATAAAACCTGGGTTTTCATCCCTCATGGGATCCTTTATCCCCCCACACCTCCTCTGGGAATACCAACATTTTCAGGTTCATCCCAGGGTGGCTAGGAAGCACGCTCACCCCCAGAGCATGGATCACCCATACATCATATAATACAACATAATCCATAAAACTCTTTAATTCTAAAAGGAGAATGACACTGACTCCCACCGTTCTCCTCCTAAACTTTGAGTGAGAAAAAAGAACATATCTGTAAAATAACCAGGGACTACTACTCAGACACTTTCTTTTCTCTTCCTATTCTCATATTTATCTTAATTTCGGGTTTTAATACAATGGAAAAGTGCAAGACAATGAGGGTTTTATAAATCTAAAATGTCACTTTTTTTTTTTTTTTTTTAAATTAACTTTACATTCATTACTACTACTTGAATACTTTAACTTACTGTTATGAACTAGACCAATTATTTGACCTTATAACAGTATCTCAAGCAACCATTAAACAAAGTTGGATACAATAGGCCCTTGAATTACACCAGTGTTCAAATTTGTAATGTACCCATTAAACATTCTATATTTAGTACTCCTGTTTCATCAACTCTTTTGTGTATTAATACCAATAGATAACCAATTGTCCCTTTATATACAAACATACCACCTTTTTAATCAATCTTCCCCATTTTTCTTAAACATACGACGACACATACGACGACACATACGACGACACATACGACGACACATACGACGACACATACGACGACACATACGACGACACATACGACGACACATACGACGACACATACGACGACACATACGACGACACATACGACGACACATACGACGACACATACGACGACACATACGACGACACATACGACGACACATACGACGACACATACGACGACACATACGACGACACATACGACGACACATACGACGACACATACGACGACACATACGACGACACATACGACGACACATACGACGACACATACGACTAATTTTACCCCACCACAGTTTCTTATCACTTCCATTTCTTGTTTCCACAGCTGATCACAGGTATGATCTAAGCTTGTATCCCTGATGTTATTGGGAGGCAGCAAGCAGCTCAACTGGATGTTTACACTTTTTTTTTTTTTTTTTTTATTGCTTTAATTGTTAACCTGACTTAACATGTACTTGATCAAAATATCAGTTTTGCATGTACAGTTGTCTGAAAATGACCTGTACCTTGAAAATTTACATTGCAGCAATGTCCTTTGTTGCTTTTCCACAGGAAATGAGGGGTAACATTAAATGTTCTAAATACCTTTTTTTAGGTAGACCTCTCCAAAGACATGCAGGACTGGGCGTCCCTGACTGACCATGAAAGATACTTCATTTCCTATGTACTGGCCTTCTTTGCCGCAAGTGATGGCATTGTGATTGAGAACCTGGTAAGGATTTATATTCTGGTACATAGACTCATTGTAACTGCATCTAGTAGCGTGAGACTTGCATCTATGTTGGCTCCACATCAGTGTTGGACCTCAATACCAGAAGTACTTTCCTTTTCTCAATATAGGTTGAGAGATTTACCCAGGAAGTACAACTCCCAGAAGCAAGGTGTTTCTATGGCTTCCAGATTGCTATAGAAAATATCCACTCTGAAATGTACAGTCTTCTCATCGATACTTATTTAAAGGATCCCATAGAAAGGCAAGTGTTACATTTTTCACACATAAAGCAGGTTAAAGCTCTGGATTTACAGCTGATCACAGGTATGATCTGATTACATATAATAGCTCCATTAATATTACCTCTGCTCACACCCATACCATTGTCAGCCAAAAAGACTGAGGGCTCCATGCACCCCTATATTTCCTGCTTTAGCTTACAGGGACCATTTGTAGGTGGTAACTCTGTACTAATTTCAGCCCACCAGCTGTTTAGATCCAGACAGCAGAGAGATCAGGGCACACTGGTATTTAGTGTATGGAAGACTGAAACCTTTGTTGGAGATACCCACACTTGTTAAAGGAGGTCTGAAGTCTTCTTGTGGCCCCCACCCTAGCTCTTGCATATCTGGCCAGGTCCCTTCAGATCCCAGACCTGTCTTGATGCGAGTTGAAGCATATCGCCTTATGACTAGACTAGGGAGTAGAGAAACAGCTGGGAATTCCACAGTGTAACGGATCTCCTGGCACCCCGACCGGGTACCTCCGTTGATAGACGCGCCCTAGTTTGCGCCGAGGCCTACAAGCACCGCACCGGACACCAAAACCACCACAGACTCCAAGGATAGTACATCAGGAACAAGCGTCAGTAGTTACAGCTCAAGGGAGTATGCAAAAGCATAGCAATCCCCAGTATGATAGCGATCCCCTCCAATAACGAGACAAGGCTACGTTTTGAAGGGTCAAGTAGAACTATATTTTAATGACAGGGAATCTCCTTTTATGCAATGGTGCCCTCTGAAGGGCTACACCCACATAATTATCACAACAGCCAATTATCTGCATGGTTCAACCCCCACGTCTCCTCCCCTCAGATAACAGGTAACACAATTAAAACAGACACAATTTTAACCACATTCTGGATGTACCCCAAATACAGGGGGTACACCTTTAAGTCCCACACCATTCAATATCTCTCACCCAGGGGAACAACATATACAAAAATGGCATGAATCAGACCAGGGGTTCAAAAGTTAGTAAAAGTATGTTTTTACACATAACACACAGACATTGCACATATCCCCCATACAATACACATATAGGACAATAGGTGAGTCACACCTCCCTGGCAACTTCGATACAATCAGACATTAATTAGATCATTCTTCTTTGTTCTTATCAGAGAATGAAAACACTTTGGAAAATGCAAGGATCCTTTACAACTTTCTTTTTCTCTTGAATCTCTGTAACAGGATTATCTATTAGCCTAGGTCTGCAAAAGTCTGGCTAATATTCTGAGCCAATATATTCTGTAGAACATCAACCAACATACATATAGTAGGATCATATTTTAACCATAATAATCATAAAACAGTTTAAAACAGTGATGGGTTCCGCTACACACAGTTTGTGCTTAATGTATTGCCCCATATTTCCCTCCAGTGCCCCCTCTGACCAAACATTCCAGACAGCCATATACTCCAAATTACTGCAGAGTTAACTATTTGTTGCAAAAACATACATGGCAGAAAGTGTATGTCCCAGATAACATTGGTACATGTGGGGTGCATGGACCCCAAAATCAGTCATGACATCCTATCATATGAAATGCCTTAAAAAAAAAAAAAAAAAAAAAAAAAAAAAGTGTCGGCATCCATTTAAACACTTGTTGAATACATGTTAGTCGCCCATAATTTAAAATGGGTCTTGGCTCCACCATATCAGATTTCTCCATCACTTTTATGTCTGGGATTCATAAACTAGGAGTAACTTTCACATCAAGCAGATAAAACTGACACGGCAAGTCAAAATATTACCTCTAGCTTAAAAATGATACCAGAAGTACTCCTATCTGTAAAATGTAAATGCAGAAGGCTTCTATCTTGAGCTGCCTTTATGACTTGCCCTGAAAAAAAAAAATGTAATTGCTGATTTTAGCACTCCAAGCATCACTTCCACTGTATCCCATACAGGTGCCTGCACAGTGAGCATGCCTAGGCTTTATTGCACACTTTTCTAATTATACAGAAAACAAGATATGTACTGGAGCACTCAATTACTATTCTAATGGCATAATTGAACTACTCTGCTTTTGCATTAACTTTGTTTACAGGGATTTCCTCTTCAATGCTATTGAGACTCTGCCTTGTGTGAAAAGCAAGGCTGAATGGACACTGCGCTGGATTGGTGACAGAAAAACTTCCTATGGTAAGGAATTTAATCCAGGCTGGTGTCTCAGAACTATAGGATTGCACACTGTCAGAAGTTAAATCCTTCAATGACCATTAGATATGCCTCATAATTTAACGCTTCCAAAACCTTTTATATAAATCTGGAACCTGTCTCTATAGGTGAACGTTTGGTGGCATTTGCTGCCGTGGAAGGAATATTTTTCTCAGGCTCATTTGCATCCATCTTTTGGCTGAAGAAACGTGGTCTGATGCCCGGCCTCACATTCTCTAATGAGCTCATTAGCAGAGATGAGGTAACGTGTCTTTACTCTGATAACTTCTCTTGCTCCTGAATCTTTACTGAGAACTTTATCTTTATTTTTTGCAGGGTCTGCACACAGATTTTGCATGTCTTATGTTCAAGCATGTTGTACACCAACCATCAGAGGAAAGGGTAAAGGAGATCATTAAAGATGCTGTCAAGATTGAGCAGGTAAATGGTACACAAAGGTTAGCTGGCTGCCATCTAAACTGCAGTCTACTTACTAGTAATTAAAGGTACTCTAAGCTCATGGAACCTTTTATCACATGGGTGTGGTACTATCTTTCTGTGATGGCTTACACCAGGGGTATCCACTTTTGGTCCTCATGGGCTACACACAGGCCTGGATTTGAGGATTTCCTCTCTGTGCCCAGGTGGGTCTGAGACTGACTAAAGCTAGTCTCACCTGGGTGAAGCAGGGATATTTTCAAATCTGGCCCATCAGGGCAGAACTTGGACACCCCTGTCTCATTCTACTATAACTGTATAACAGTTTTTTGCAGAAGCCATTGCATCATTGACAGAATGCCACAGGATTTATGGAATCTAGGGAAGGCTAAAAACTGAAATATTGACTTGCATATGTGGTGACTTTTGTACCAGTCCTTTGTTTTTTATATTAAAGTATAACTGGAATTTAAAGGACCACTGCAGTTCCAGAAAATATTGTCTTGTCATTTGTGTAATCAACTGACGATATAAAAAGCTGTGTAAGCAATTGGTTTTTATGAAAAACCTGCATTTTTAAAGACGGAGTATAGGACTGTTTGCTAAATCACATCCTGAGACTGATTGATAATTATAGACACTCCCAGTGAAGTGGGAAAGGAGCGAACGGGTGTGTATAAAATTTTGCAGTGGTCCCTTAACTGTCACATGTGATGACAATTTCCTTCATGTCCTGCTAAATGGTGTTGAAATATACTACTACTTAACTCTGCTGGCTACAAATTTTGAATACCTAGAAGCAAGAATTGGAGCAAGTCTGTAGAGCAAACCTGACATTGTGATTCTTCAGTTAAAAATTCATCAGCTTTCCTAATCACATGGACAAACAAAATGCTGTTATAAATATATCCAGCCTTGTCTAATCTAAGCAGTGATGTCTTTCCCTCTGCATCAGTTTTGAGAAGAGCCTAAATGTGTTTTCTCTTATAGGAATTCTTAACGGACTCTCTGCCTGTGGACCTTATTGGTATGAACAGCACATTGATGAAGCAGTACATTGAGTTTGTAGCTGATCGGCTTCTACTGGAGCTTGGTTTCAGTAAGGTAATGTATTACCCAAGTGTGCACCCCCCCCCCCATAAAGTACAATTCTGTGCATGCTTAAAACCAGTTAATGATACTCATAAATCCTAACTAATCTCACGGTTTAGGTTTATAGGTCTGAAAATCCATTTGATTTCATGGAGCACATCTCTTTGGAAGGTAAAACTAACTTCTTTGAGAAGAAGGTTGGTGAATACCAGAAAATGGGAGTTATGGCCAAGCCAACAGAGAAAACCTTCAGACTGGATGCTTCTTTCTGATGTCTGCATGAATTTCTAAAACCACTATTTAGGTGGACTTGTCAACAACCTTTTAGAATAAGAATACTAATCTGTAGGTCAAAAATACTCCATAACTTGTCAGTCAAGCATTTTTAATGGTAAACTTCCAACTGAACTTGTGCACCTCCAAGGATTGCTTACTATTGTACCACTACTCATTGTAATCTGCAGATGGGGCTAAAAACGCTTCATGTTTATGGTCTATACATGTAATATTTGCACTTTATAAATAAATTAACTTTTGTATGGAACGTGTTTGAACTTCATGCTCCACCCTTGAATATTTAGTCATTGTGCTGCTTTTTGCTATTTAAGGGGGACAGGTTTTGACATATTGGCATAAACATACTTTTTTTTTTTTTTCTATAAAAGGTTAGCTCGTGTCAACCAAAAATCTCTTCATGCTGTATAAGGTTATAGGTAAATAGTGGAGGTGTAGCTTTTATATTCATACTGCCTTCCCTTCCAAATGCTCAGTATTAAGTAATTGGAAAGTCCTACTTCTCTATGTGCCCACCTATTTTGGCTCCTAGGCTCCTAGTCTCCTGTGTGGACTAAGGGTAGTAGTATATAAATGTTATGCTATTAGTGTTGCATGACCTGGTTTTTTTTTTTTTTTTTTTTTTTTTTTTTTTATGGTCTAACAGTGTCAACTAAAATTTATTTGTATACAGATTTCACAACTTCAATGTTTTCTCTGCTTCCTACTTTAACATTGAAAGTTCCATAGCATCACAATGCAGTGATATTGAAGTTCCTGTACATGCTGTGCTCCCAATAACTAGGCCAGCCCATAGTTACTATTAAATTGCAAGCTACATTTTTACATGCCAGTTTAAAAACTTAAAGCTGTAACTTCTACTCCTCTGGATTACACTTTCCTCCCCACCCCACGCACTTTTTTTTCTCTCCATCATATATTTTAAGTCTCTTATGACTATATAACATTCTTAAATGTTCCTTCCCCACAAATATGTTTCTCAAATTACTCCTCTTTCCTTTTTTGCATGAGGACCAGTCTTTATTTGGCATAATTTTCTCACTTCAACAGGAAAGGGAAAACATGGTTTGATACTAGAAAAATGCTGGATTATTCGGTTCATGTTGTCTATATATATATATATATATATATATATATATATATATATATATATATATATATATATATATATATATATATATATATATATATATATATATATATATATATATATATATATATATATATATATATATATATATATCTATCATCCATGGTAGGAAGGAATTTAATACTGAGTGAGGCAGAATTTAAAGAAAAAGGGGTGAAATAGTACAGACTAAAGTGCCATCATATCACTTACAAAGAACATGGGCAAAACACTTTTCCTGACTTTTTTATTTATTTTTTTCCTGATTTTATATCATGGTGTCTTAAAACTGATCTGGAAAATGACAGGTGGCAGAAATTGAATAAATTACCACCATTAGAAGTATTTCAGAAATTGGTACAAATGATCTGCAACTGACAGCTTAAGTCATTTAAAAGACTTCCAACCTCACCACCATGAAAAATACTATCCCAAATTATTAAAATGGGATTCTCAAACGTGTGCTGTCCTCGTAGCCTCACACTCTTAAAACCACTAGAAATATATAAATTTCCTATATGTGGAAATCTAGTTGTGTGAACAACCTAGAAAAAGATGACCACTGCTGATTTAGCATGTAAAACTACTACTGTGTTTTTTTTTTTTTTTTTTTTTGGTGAGCTACTTCCTGAGGGTTGTGTGCAGACTTTGAATTCAGTTTGTTCCTGTACAGTGGGAATTTGGAATATACAACTACATATGCTCATTCCCTTAAAAGGGCACAGTTAAGGCCGAAGCTGTAAGACTAAAGGATAATGGAACCCAGCATATAAATGTGAAACTTTAATTATTTCCTAAACCTTTTTTTTTTGTTTACATAGTTTTTATTAGACATGTGCAAATGTGATAAAAGCATTTTGTTTCATAATACAATGTGGATAAACATTTTCACTAACATTTACAGTTCATGACAAATCTATTCAGAGACAAAATACAAACATAAGGAACCATGAATATTAGTAGTCTTAATTTTTTTTTTTTTTCTGGAAAATTGTATAACGCACTAAACATCCTTGCATTCTTTTCTTTCCTTTCTCCCTATTGGCCTGAAGTTAACTAATTACACATGAGCTGTAGGTGAGAGAATAAAACATCAACATTTACATATCTTGCAAATACGAAAAAGAAACAAACTCACATTTCAAAGTGAAATAAAAACAATAAAAAAAAACCAATGCAAGAGCTTAAAGAAAAAATTGAGTTGGCATACTCTAAAAAAGCATTAAGCTGTAATACTCATGGTAAGGAGATATTTTACAAGTTCTTTTTACCTCCAATTCCATAGCTCAGATCCTCGCTGACCTAGTCTCCTGCTCCCAACCAACAGAGGTATTAAGGCATTCCATGGCACTTCTATGTGAAGAATATACTATCTGGAGTAGCTAATCAGGGCTCCCATATTTGTGAAAAAAAAAAAAAAGGGGTAACTGTCTTTAAGAGCATGTAAATTTTTAATTGATAAATAGATATTTAATCTTAATGACATCTCTCGAATGAAGTAAGAGTGATTTCCAATGCCTGGCTATAGTATTTTTAGACACTAGCATGATCCGTTTGGAACAGTTTGTTTAGAGAAGCATTTAAACTAATGTTGTGAATGCCTAGAAGGCAAGATTCAATTGAGAGGTGTAACGTGGTATTGAATAATATAGATGCAAGTTGAATTGTTTTTGTTCACACCACCTGGACAATTGGGCATGTCCACCATGTATACAAGAGCTTAAAGAAAAAATGGAGTGACATCTTCTAACGCAAGCCCCTGATTTGTAATTTTAACATTCTTAAGCAGGATGAAGTATGCTCTATGCAAATTTTGTATAGAAGACTAACTCATGGACCCTTTTGAAAGATTGGCGCATGCTTTGGTCTATTTACCAGATTCTCATATCTGGCCTAAATCTTTCTCCCATTTAAGCATGAAGGAAGGTTTTGTTTTAGAACTTGTGTGTTAAGATCATAGAAAGACCCAAGAGTCCCTTTAGTCTGGGGGAGTTTTGGCAAATAGTAGATAACCTGGATGATTTTGCGGGGGCCATACGTGTTGGTAATTGTAGTTACACAATACCTACATTTAAGATACTATATAAGCCAAGTTTTTCAGCCCTTTTTTAAGGCTGAAAAGGGCCCCCTCGGCTTATACTCGAGTCACCTGTGTCTCTCCACTCCACCCCGTGGCTCTCTTTCTCTCCCGTGTCTCTCCAACCACGTGGCTCTTTCCCACCCGTGTCTCTCCACCCCTGTGGCTCTTTCCCTCCCCCTGCCTTATCCTCCTCCTCATCCTCAACCCCCCCATCCTCAACCCCCCTTCTCACTTTAACCCTCTAATTACCTATCCCTTTCCCCTCACTTACCTTCTATCAGCAGCTGCTCCTCTGCTCATTTTCCAGCTGCGTCGGGACCCGGCCTATGCTAATGACGTTACATCACATGCGCGCCATGTCATTAGCATTGGCCGGGTCCTGACGCACAGAGGAGCAGCTGCTGATGGAAGGCAAGTGAGGGGAAAGGGAGAGGGGGAGTTAATTAGAGGGGTAAAGTAAGGAGAGAGGATGAGGAGGCAGGGGGGTTGAGGAGGGGGATGAGGATGAGGAGAGGGGTTGAGCAAAGAGGCTAAGGAGGGGGGTTTAGGAGAGAGGATGAGGAGGGGGATTGAGGAGAGGGGTTGAGGAAAGAGACACAGGGGAGAGAGAGGGGGACACAAAAAAGGGGCACAAAGGGCACACGAGAGGGTGACACAGAGGGCAGCACATTTCCAACCCTCGGCTTATACTCGAGTCACTACGTTTTCCCAGTATTATTATATTTGCTTCCCTTGCTTCTATACCCTTCTTATTACATGCTAATATTTTATTTGCCTTTGCAGCTGCTGCTTGGCTTTGAGCACTGTTACCAAGGTGGTTGCCCACAAGCACCCCCAAATTCCTTTCAATATCTGATACACCTAGATTTGCTCCATTAAGATTATAAATTGCATAGCTATTTTTCCTTCCCAGATGCATAACTTTACATTTATTTGTATTAATTCTCATCTGCCATTTAGATGCCCATTCCTCAATTTTATATAAATCCCTTTGGAGGGAAAGCACATCATTATCTTATTTATTACCTTGTGCAACTTCATGTCATCAGCAAAAATGTAGACACCACACTCCAATCCCACCTCTGTCATTAATAAATATGTTAAAAAGGAGATGACCTAATACTGAACCCTGAGGAGCCCCACTTACCACATTAGTCCAATCGGAGTATGTTCCATTTACAACAACCCTTTGCTTCCTGTCTTTTAGCCAGCTCTCAATCCCTGAGCAGATATTTACTGCAATTCCTGTATCTCTTAGTTTGCACAATAGTCTCCCATGTGGCACTGTATCAAAAGCCTTTGCAAAATCCAAAAAGATTATATCCACTGAGTTGCCTTGATCCAGGTTCCTACAAACCTCCTCATATAAACTAATTAGATTAGTTTAACATGACCCATCACTCCATGTTGACTCCTACTTATAATCCTGTTCAAATAGACATATTCTTGTATATTACACCTTATTAACCCTTCTAAAAGCTTCCGCACTACAGAAGTGAGGCTCACTGGTCTATAATTCCCTGGATTTGCTCTTGCTCCCTCTTTAAATACAGGTATCACATCTGCTTTTCTCCAGCAGGCAGTACAGATGATGCTATTTATGAGGGGCTCTGTAGTAGCAGGGTAAGCAGGCTCTTGATATTGTGCCTGTGTTGCCCTTTTCCAAAATGGCGGGGCACCGTAGTGCTCTAGTCTCAGCTAGCCATAAGTGCAGACTTATGCAACCACATTATTTTTCTTTTTTTTTTTTCTTCCCTCCACCTAAAAGATTTCAGTTTGTTTTTCAATTGAGTTGTACAGTTTATAGGTCACATTAAAGGTGGAAAAAGTTCTGAAATGATTTATCTTTGTCTAATTTTTTTACAGCACAAAAACCTGACATTTTAACAGGGGTGTGTATACTTTTTTATATCCTCTGTAAATATCCAAATTATATACAATATATATATATACTAGCGACTAGCCCGTCAAAAATGATGGTAATAAATTTTGAAGGCAGGCAATGCTGTTTGCCATACAATGCAAACTTACAAGCCTTTCCATGAGCGCCTTCGGGGGTGATTGCGAGCCTCTCAACACTCTCTAGCCCCTGTGTCCATTTCCCCCCTCTCTCTTCCATGTGTCTGTTTCCCCTGATCTTCCTCCGCCCTCCCTGCCCAGTGTTTTGTTTCCACTTATTTCCCTTCCCTGTGTTTCTTTTCCCCCCTCTCTTACCCCTGTGCCTCTTTCCACCCTCTCCCACCTCTGTGTCTTTCTCCTCTCTCTCCCTGATCAAGTCTTGCATGGCTCCCGTTGAGCTCCCATTTATCCTTTGTTCAAGTCTTGCGGGCCTCGCGATGAGCGCCTAAGTGTTACTGGCCTCAGGCCTTGTTTTGAGCCTTTTTTAAAACAATTATGGGTATACTGCTGCCATTTTTTTTTTCTCGCTTAGCCGATTGTCAATGTACTAAAAATGCCAATTAAACCTGAAATTAGCTTGCAACCTCACTCACAGGCTCCCTGCTTCTCCCCCTGTGTTGTGGGTTGTAAGTTAATTTTTGAAGAAATTGGCGTCTTTTGGTGGTCTACCGACGGCTTCTGAGTTACGGGAGCTCATTGCAGCAAAGTTATGTGGCCCACGAGATGCACGCCTACGTCGCTCATCGCGAGGGCCGCAATGAGCGCCTTTGGCCCTTATTGCGCATGCGCAAGCCTGTATTATTTAACGTTGTGTGACGACAACTCATAATTACGATAACTATTATATGTAATTATAAGTGTGATATATATATATATATATATATTTATTTATTTAATAAATAGTACATCTGTGTTCACATTTGAATGTCTAAAACAAGTTAAAAACCTGCTTCCAGTTCAGAATTCCGAGAAAAAATTGTTATTACACTGCATTCTGGGAAGTTGAGCAGGGACATGCAAATGTGCCCACAAATATCTCGCTCTTCAGTCCCTAAACCTTTTTCAAACATGTCTTCCTTTGAGCTTATGCCTGCTGCATTACACAGCTTTTATGCAAAGCCAAGGTTGGATTATACACAAGCTGAGAATCCTATCCACATACAGCTGTTTCAAGCTTACTGGCTATCATCAGAAAATCTTGACTCTGCTTTCTAAAAGTGTATTATATTTGCAAATCCAAACAGATGCAGACTATTCAGTGGGTTGTGTGTGTTTTTTTTCTGTCTTGTCAAATTTAGCATTTTCAGCTTGGCCGTTTGAAGAATTTTAAGTGAATCTGTTGTATCTACAGGAAAATTTGACCAATGCTTTACCCGTGAAGCTGATTGGCATGAATATGCTTTGTTTATAAATCTAATCTTGCTTACATTTTGTGTCTATTTAACAAACTAGGGATATCCATTAGAAACTGAATTTGCAGACCAATAGCCCTATTAAATTCCAGCCTTGGAACTCCAACGTGGAACTCTTAAACCCAACGTGCTTCAAATTCTCCTGAGTTGCGTTGCTATTAACTTAGAAAGGGGCTGCGAGTAGAAAGGCTATTTCGTAAGCCATTCTCCTCTGCGATCGTGCTACTATCAATTAAGCAATTACTTAGCAATGGGTCTGAATTAGCCAATGGCAGGAGAGCTTGCCATCATGGCTAATGAAAGCCTGTGTGATCACACGCAGGCTCCGGACATCAGCCCTTGAGGCGGTGGTCCCGATTGGCAGTTAAAAACACAAGCCCTGCCAACACAAGCCCCTACAATTATCCCCCCTATGCTGTGGTCCCCATCGGGACCCCCGCAGTGTTCCCATATTAACCCTTGCTGCAGGGGTCCCGATGAGGACCCCCGCGGCAGTCAAAGTGTTAACCCCTGCCGTGGGGGTACTTCAAGTACCCGCCCAGTACCTAAAATTAACCCCACTATGCTGGGGTCCTCATCGGGACCCCTGAAGGATTTCAAATTTCCCACCACGGGCCCTGAAAGGACCACAAAGTTCCTTAAAGGACCTGCGATCACTAAAAAATAAACCCCTGCCATGGGGGTACTATAAGTACCCCCCCAGACACCTAAAATTAACTCCATCACCCATGAACCTCTAATTAATCCCATCAGTCCAATAGAGGGTCTATATAGACCCCTATAGGACACTAATTAACCCCTATAATAACACTATTCCTCCTCCAGGACCATCATGATACAACGTCTAAGCAGTACACTACACTATTAACCCTAACCATACCCCATTAACCCATTAACCCTAACTATATTCTATCAACCCATACTAAGCCCCGTTATCCCTATCTAGACCCAATTACCATATCTAGGCCTATTTATCCCTGTCTAAGCCTATTTAACCCCATCACTTATGAGGGTCTATACAGACCCCCATAAGCCTCCATTTAACCCCATCTCTTATGGGGTCTATTCAAAACCCCATAAGCCTCTAATTAACCCCATCACTTATGGGAGCCTATCAGAAGGCGCCAAGGTGCGAGCCAATCAGAATGGGATACACCCCTATATCCCATTCTGATTGGCTGATGGACCTGTCAATCATTTGTAAACCAATCAGAAGGGACTATTCCCTTCAGACAATCAGAATAGGATATACCCCACGGAATGTATCCCACTGTGATTGGCTCCAAGCATCTGCGTCTTCTAATTGGCTGATGTATCTGAAACAGATTGCAGCCAATCAGAAGACACAGATGCTTGTAGCCAATCAGAATCAAGGGTGTATCCCATTCTGACTGGCTGAAGGCAATAGTGATTGGTTTAAAAATGATTGATAGGTCCATCAGCCAATCAAAGGGGGGTGGAACTAGATGTTTTGTTATAAAATGTAAACTGTTATTATCCAATACTTACCTCTTTCCCCTACACATGTTCAGAAGCAGACAGTTGCAAGATAAAATACAAACACTGCTCCTCAGAAATATAAATTCCCCTCTCACATATACAACCTTATTAAAGTGTCATGGAAGAATTTATGGACCAGCATAGGCATTACATTTTTAAAATAAACTCATTTAATTGCTTTTCCCTGCCTAATTTTGCTATTTGTCAGTCTCAAGCTTTTCAAACATATATATTTTTTCCATAATGTAATTCAATATCCCTAATCTCTAAACACAGACCAGCAAACATGACCACCGCTGAACTCTACATGCAAGGTATCTCCATTGGACTCTCCACAACTGCTGCTATCTCCTCTTCATATAGATTATTACATACATTTTTGTGATATATTTAAGCACGTTTACCTGTTGTTTAGTGAATTTAAGCTTATTCTGTTGTATAGTCTTTAATCTGATCCACCTCCTGTGACTTCCTTTGCCTAATGACTTAGCCTCCACCCCACCTAATTTACACATGCTTGTCTATTTCAGATGTCCCTGAGTCTGCCTCTCCTCTCTGCTAACCTCTAAATACAGACCAGCAATCAAACTCAAACTACTTGCATCTGATCAATCAACTCCACATGATTACTATCCCTACATTCTCCTCTTAGATTACGCTCCTAGCCATTATGTTCCCTTTCACTTTCTTCTTCATCTTAAGCTCCAGCGTGATTCTCAGACTATCCTCCTAATTTCTCCACATTATCTCCACATTATCAGCCTTATTAAATTGCAATTCGGCAAATTCTAAAGGGCTCTATATAAGCACAGAGCATATTTTTTTACAGAAGTTTTTAGTTTGTGTAAAAAAAAAATGCTCTGTCATTAGAAAGAGCCCTTTAGAATTAGCCGAATTGCAATTTAATAAGGCTGTATGTCTCCAACACCATTAACATCTCACCTCCCCTGCTTTCCTCCCTCTGCTCTGCTCCCACAAGCTCCTCTCCTTTCTTCAATCACTATTTCATTCATGTTCTAAAGCTCATAAGCAGAAATGCTTCTGTAAGTCCTACTCATCTCATCTCCCTGCTTATTTTGCTGCTGAAGTTATAGCTCCTAACCCTGACCCCTCACTCAGTCCCACCTTTCATCTATTCTACTCAGCCCCAGGGCTACTAACTCTGTCCTTAATCCATGTGTTTCAATTTTGCTCCTCTATGTCTTAAATATACCCTCCACCACTCTGTAAAATTAATCCTTTCCTAGTTTTTACATCTTCCCACCTAAGCAAACCTTCACCTTCTTCCTGACCCTTGCTATTTCTTCCTCATATTTCTGCCTTTTTCATTCCCTTTAGATTGTAAGTAGCAAGTTTCCAGTCTTGTAGGGTGTTTTCTCTGTTATCTCCCCTTGTACAGCACTACGAAATATGTTGGTGCATTACAAATAAATGATAATAATAACATTAAAATAATCCCTTCACATCCTTGCCCTTACCTCTAAATACTCTCTCAACTGCCACCTGTGCTCATCCCAGAATCCATATCTGTGTTACATTCCTGTTACCTCCTGTCATTCTCCCTGCAAGACTTTTCAGTCCCTGCCCAGTGGTTTTCCCTGTGTTACTCTATCATACTCTCTCCCTCACCTGCATCCATTATAATTATTAAACTGTCCAGTTATGCATCATGAGGGATGGGAGGATGGAGAGACAACATGGAGAGACAAAGCAGAGGGAAATGAATATGCTAATAATGTTTCATACATGTATAAACAGGGGGTGGAGAACAGCACCACCCCCTGTTTATATAGTCAAACATGAGATGACAAGATCAAACATTGATATCTTGGGAATTATGAACTTCTCCTCCCAGTCCGCTTCCACTATCAGACGACCACCAGATATTTTTCTGTGGAAGTTGTCAAATTCTACAAGGATATTCAACACCTCCTAGATATAACTCCGAGAAAATATGTTATGCTCATTATAGAAGACTAGTAACTTGCCTGTCAAAAATGGGATAATATTTGAAGTGTCTCCCCCTCCCCTGTGCCTCTTGTCCACCTATCCCTCCCCTGTATCTTTTTCTCCCCTCTCCTTCCACAGTGTCTCTTCCCCCTCCCTCCCCATGTCTCTTCCCCCTCCCTCCCCCATGTCTCTTCCCCCTCCCTCCCCCATGTCTCTTCCCCCCTCCCCTGTATCTCTTTACCCCGCCTCCCTCCCCTGTGCCTCTACCCCCGTGTCTCTTCCCCCTCCCTCGTGTCTCTCCCCCTCTCCCTCCCCTGCGTCTCTTCCACCCTCTCCCTCCCCAGTGTCTCCCCCCCCCCTTCCATCCCTGTGTCTCTTTCCCCCTCTATATTTACGGGCTTGAAAGATCAAAGTCAAAGGCTTAGATGGGTTGGAGTTACGATTTTGACAACTGCCGGGATTTTCAGCTTCTAACCCGCAAATCATTTGCTGGTAGCTAAAAGACGCCAATTGAATAGCAATTCGTTTACGGGCTCCATTACGGGCTCCAGTAATTCACGATTGCTCAACTGAAGGGAGGCCCTGGAATAACATTAAAGTTTGCCTTGGTGTACAAAATTAAGCAGAGATTAGTAGAAAAAGTCAAAATAATTCTCTGGTCATAGCAAACACTCTCTTCCTACAGCCTCGAGAGAATATAGAAATCAGATTGACTACATACTTTATAGCCAAAGATGGAGAAGATCTATACAGTCAGCAAAAACAAGACCTGGGGTCGCACATACAAAATAAATAATATCCCCTGTGAATATGCTAAATAATAGATTATATTTATTATGTTTATGACATTGTCCAGAAAACAGCAACAAAGAATATCCCAAAATAAAAACAACTAAGAACTGGCTATATGATGAGGCTTTGTAAGTAGCCCAGAAACGAGGAAATAACTGACTGCAGGATAGCACCAACAGACATGGAGACATTCTATAATGAGCAATATAAAGAGACTAGGAACCTGCCCGTCCAAAATGACGGGATTAAAATTGTAAGGCTGGCAATAATGTTTGCCACACAATGTGAGGCTTTTGGTCCTTTTGAGCACATTCGGCGCACATTGCAAGCCGCTCGCCCTGTGTACTTCAAGTTTCCTCAGCGCTCATTGCAAGCTTAGGCGCTCATTGCAAGCCTTTCCTCTCGCCTGCGCTTATTGCAAGCCTCTCCCGCTTGCGGTGCTCATTGCGAGCCTTTCCTCATGCCTACTGTACGGTCAGCTCATTGCAGGGTTCGTTAACCTGCAAGTTTAGTGCTTGGGAATGCCATGTGTCTCTATCCAGCATCTCCCCTTGTCCTTTTCCTGTGTCTTTCTCCTCTGTGTGTCTGCTGTATTGCGTGTTATGTGCTGACTGCCGTTTGTTTTATTTTCAAAGTCCTGCGTGCCTGGCGTTGTTGGTGTAAGTGTTAGTGTGTTCGTTGTGGTGTATTTTCGAAGTCCCATGTGCCTGGCGTTGTTCGTGTAAGTGTTACTGTCTTCAGCGTTGTGTATTTTGTAAGTTTTGTGAGCCTGGCATTGCTGAGCCTCGTTTTTATGCTGTTTCTGAAAGTTTACGTTTTTTGTCTGTCATTTTTTTACTCGCTTAGGCATTTTTCGAGTGACCAAAAATGGCAAATATGGGTGAAATTCGCTTGCAACCTCACTCCCAGACTTCCTGTGTCTCCCCCGTGAGTGTGTTAGAACTTTTTGTACATTTTTTTTTGTTTAGGTAGGTCTTTAGAGTTATGCGCTTAAGCAGTGCTGCGCCACATTGCTGCGTCACCAACATCTCAAGATCCACAACTAAATATGTGATAGAAGAAGATAACAGAATAGGAAACTCAAGAAACTTGAGGATCTCAAAGGAAACTTTCATGCAAAAGTGGACGTGATAACAGACAAAAATAGTATGAACTTAGAAGCAGATCAGAAGGGCAGTGGCGGACAGATGTGCCTGGCGTGCTATGGTCCATAGGGTCATGGAGAGTTGAACACGACTGAACAACAATAAGATATATTTTAAAGGAATAAAGATTGTATTTTATTAATCATACTATTTGTACATAAATATATTATATAACGTGTACATTTTCATGTATATTAGTTTATCTTACGAAGAAAAACATGCAAGCCAGGCTACATTTTGCAAAAACACATTGTAAGTCTCCCAAAAGCATGTGGGTAAAAGGTGTTATGGTCTGATGAAACCAAGGTTAACTTTTTGGCCATAATTCCAAAAGATATGTTTGGCGCAAAAACAACACTGCACATCACCAAAAGAACACCATACCCACAGTGAAGCATGGTGGTGGCAGCATCATGCTTTGGGGCTGTGTTTCTTCAGCTGGAACTGGGGCCTTAGTTATGATAGAGGGAATTATGAACAGTTCCAAATACCAGTCAATATTGGCACAAAACCTTCAGGCTTCTGCTAGAAAGCTGAACATGAAGAGGAACTTCATCTTTCAGCATGACAACGACCCAAAGCATACATCCAAATCAACAAAGGAATGGCTTCACCAGAAGAAGATTAAAGTTTTGGAATGGCCCAGCCAGAGCCCAAACCTGAATCCGATTGGAAATCTGTGGGGTGATCTGAAGAGGGCTGTGCACAGGAGATGCCCTCGCAATCTGACAGATTTGGAGTGTTTTTGCAAAGAAGAGTGGGCAAATCTTGCCAAGTCAAAATGTGCCATTTTATATGATATTATGTGCCATTTTGTATGATAGACTCATACCCAAAAAGACTGAGTGCTGTAATAAAATCAAAAGGTGCTTCAACAAAGTATTAGTTTAAGGGTGTGCATACTTATGCAACCATATTATATTTTTTTAAAAAATTTTCTTCCCTCTACCTAAAAGATTTCAGTTTGTTTTTCTATTGAGTTGTACAGTTTATAGGTCACATTAAAGGTGGAAAAAGTTCTGAAATGATTTATCTTTGTCTCATTTTTTTACAGCACAGAAACCTGACATTTTAACAGGGGTGTGTAGACTTTTTATATCCACTGTTCATTATTACTTGCGAATTGCCTGTCAAAAAATGACGGCAATGAAATTGTAAGTGAGCTAATGCTGTTTGGTGTATAATAATCAAATAAATAATACATTAATAAATTAATATACTTTACCTATTTTCAAGTAATATATGCAGGAAGCATTGTGTTGAAGAGCTGGCAATCTGTTTTGATGTTGCTGCAGCATTAGTGCTGTGGAGCTGCTGTGTAAGCGTGATGCATGTGTGCAGTGTAATAATGTGCGTGCGCGAGGCAAATCCGTTAGCGTAGCTGTGTACTTCCGTATTGTATAAGTTATTGTTTTAAAAATGGCGGCTAATGTGTGGTATGCGGCTGTGGTGGAATATCCGTAGCTGTTTTGTGGTGTTTTGCGTGTTTCTGGTGGTGTTTTGCGTGTTTAGAGTCCTGTAGCCTCGTTTTCGTTTTGTTCGGTGGCCATTTTTTCTCTCGCTTAGGTGTTTAAACTCCGAAATTTGGACTTAAATCGAGGTGTAACTTCACTTGCAGAGGTCCTGGGTGCACCACCTTGCTGTGGGTAAGCTTTTTATATGTTTGTTGTGTGTATTTATTGTGTTTGTAATGTATTTGGGGTCGCGTGGGTTGCGTCCTTGTTTTCGAATCTCGTAGGTGTTTTTAGGCAATTCCGCAGGTGTTTGGTGGTGTTTTGCGTCTTTAGAGTGCTGTAGCCTCGTTTTCGTTTGTTTCGGCGGCCATTTTTTCTCTCGCTTAGAGAATCTTTTAGTGTCTAAACTCTTTTATTTTGAGTTAAATTAAGGTGGAACTTCATTTTTTGAGGTCCTGGATGCTCCCTCTTGCTGTATGTAAGCTTTTTATGTATGTGTTGTGTGTATTTATTGTGTTTTTTAATTTTTTCATGTCCGCGGGTTGCGGCCGATTTTTGCGAGGTCGTAATTGGTCGTAACGCTGCGCGAGCCCGCAAGCGTTAGCAACAACTCGCATGCTCACAACTATATATGTGATTTGATATTATTAATTACCATGATAACCCACTTTATAAATAATAAAAAATATTAGCGGTTAAAATAGATCACATATATAGTTGTGAGCATGTGGGTTGTTGCTAACGCTTGTGGGCTTGCATAGCGAGCCCGCCGCAACTGCGGCCCTCGCAAAGCAGGCGCCGCAGTTGCTGGCAAAGAGCTCCAAAGACGCTCCTTGCGCTAGTGGAGATAAGCGCCATAGGCGCTCATCCCTACGACCCCCTACGACTTTCCGACCACAAATGCTGACCCTCGCAAAGTGGAGGCTCACATGGCGGAGGTGGAGGCTCTACTGTGCCTCACAACCGGTTACAAACCACCACACAAGCGGGACTTACAAAAAAAACATAAACACGCAATGACTAACTACGGACTTACACAAAAATATACCAGCCGCGGGACTTAGAAACAAATAAATTGGGCCTAACTGTGTGAGAACAGATAAGGCAACTAGTATCCAAAAGGCCATGGGTTCCCTGGTGGACCAGTGGTTAGGATTCAGTGCTTTCACTGCTGCTACCTGGGTTCGATTCCAGTCAGGGAACCAAGAGGTCAAACCGGCCTGAAACCTTGCAGGTTGGGCCTGGTTAATACTAACTTGGAATACCAGAAGCTCTTACAACTGCATTACAATACAGAAAAAAAAGCTAATTATCTCAGGAATGTTTTACTTTAGCAGCAAATGACTAGTACAATGTACAGCTTGTGTCTCATGGTTTTTTTTTTTAGAAACTTAAAAGCACTTACAATAACTTTATTTTGGGGCGACAGAATACCTTTAATAATTTATTTTCAGACAGGTGTTTATTGTATAGAGTATCCACATCACTGTAATGTAATTTAACATTTAATAATTTACAACAAGAGTAACTGTGATGCCTGGAGTGCCCACCACTGGACTTTTGGGGACTATGAACTGTGTGGGCCCTGAGGGAAACTTGTAACTGCACTTGAGGGATATTTTGTTCTATCATGGACTATTTTGTTATGACCCTAATAACCTGTATAATGTTAGGCCTCAGGCTCTGATCCGGTATCAGATATCCCCAAGGATCATTGTCTCTGATTTTGTTAATATTGTATTTTCCATATTCTTATCCCCTGTACAGCACTACATAATATGTTGGCGCGATACAAATAAAAGTTAATAATAAAAATCACATATATATTTGTGTATCTTGCGACTGTCTGGAAAGTCTGAGTTTTTGGTAAAGCAGTTGCGACCTTGCGAAGTGAGCCAGCAGCGACGTCACACATGCGAGCCACGCAGCACTTAGGCTGTAATGATTGCCAAAGGTGCTCATTGCAGACAGCGGCCCTGTCACACATGAGACCCTTGCAAAGCGATGCAAAGCAGCCGTGCAGTACTTGTGAGGGTTGCAACTTCGAGCCAAGCGTGTAACTCTAAAAACTCTAAAAACAAAGACAAACATTTTACAAATATACTAAAACACTCACACACAACACAGGAGGAGAGCCAGGATGTCTGGGAGTAGGTTGCAAGCGATTTTGAGGCATATTTGGGGGTTTTCGTCAATCTAAAATCGCTAAGCGAGGGAAAAAATGGTGGACGAAAAATGTAAAAAATTCTTAAACCGGATGAAAACGAGGGTGAACAACACCAGGCACGCAGGACTTTGAAAATAAAACAAACGGCCTTCAGCGCGTAACACACAAACAGTCAGCTGACACACAGAGGAGAAAAACATAGGGAAGGGACATGGGGGAGATGGTGGAAAGAGATATATGGCATTCCCAAGCACAAAACTTGCAGGTTAACAAAACCGTACAGCCCATACAGTAGGCGAGAGGAAAGGCTCGCAATGAGCGCCAAAGGCACTCATTGTGAGCCACAAGATGAGCACCAAAGGCGCTCATTGCGGGGCTCATGATGAGCACTCCGAGCTGGAGAGGCTTGCAATGAGCGCTTAAGGTTCTCATTGCGAGCCCTGCGATGTGCGCCAAAGGCGCTCAGCGTGGGGATCGCGATGAGCGCCAAAGGTGATCACGGCAAAGCAGGAATGTTTAAGTACACTGGGGGGAGAGGCTCGCAATGAGCGCCAAAGTTACTCATTGCGAGCCACGTGATGAGCGCCGAAGGCGCTTAGAGCGGGGCTCGCGATGAGAGCTGAAGGTGCTCAGAGGAGCAAAAGCCTCACATTGTGTGGCAAACAGCATTGCCAGCCTTACACTTGTTGTGTGTTTTTCTCTTTATAGATCAAGGGCTGAGATATGCGGGATACTGGTCAACCTATTGACCAAGAAATGCTATCCAACAACATCTCGCTCATTGAAACAAATCGGAATGGCATATCTCACTAAGGGGACCTACCAGTCCTGTGCCTATTGATGATGATATATGATGCAGAAAATGTATATCTTTAAGCACAAATAATGTTTTTTAAGATTAGCTTTGGGATCTATCCTGTTATGGTGTTAGGACAGGTCTGTCGATGCAGTGCGGCCTCCAACCGCTAGATAGCGCTGCCAATATGTGAGAGAAGTTCTAAGCTTATAATGTTAACCCTAACCCTCACCCTAACAGTCACCCAATCAGCAAGCAGCAGTGACAACAGCCGTGATGTCACTGCTGCTGCCTAACACCTCCGAGGAGGGAGGAGGGAGAAGCCTGCGGCGGACCAAGCGCAGCGAGAGTGTCTGACTGAGTGTGTCTGTCTCTGTGTGTGTGTATGTCTCTCTGTGTGTGTCAGCATGGGTGTTTGTCTCTGTGTGTTAGCATGTGTGTGTCAGCATATGTTTGTCTCTGTGTGTGTGTCTCTGTCTCTCTCTGTGGGTGTGTCAGCATGTGTCTGTCTCTGCGTGTGTGTGTGTGACTCTCTGTGTGTGTGTGTATCTCTATGTGTGTGTCTCTGTGTGTGTGTCAGCATGTATGTGTGTCTGTGTGAGTGTCTCTGTGTGTGTGTCTCTGGGTGTGTGTCTGTGTCAGCATGTGTGTGCCAGCATGTGTGTGTCTCTGTGTGTGTGTCTGTGTCAGCATGTGTGTGTCAGCATGTGTGTGTCTCTGTGTGTGTGTCTGTGTCAGCATGTGTGTGTCAGCATGTGTGTCTCTGTGTGTGTCTCTCTGTGTGTGTCAGCATGTGTGTGTCTGTGTGTGTATCTCTGAGTGTGTCAGAGTGTGTGTGTCAGCATGTGTGTCTCAGTGTGTATCAGCATGTGTCAGTGTGTTTTTTATCAGCATGTGTCAGCGTGTGTGTGTCAGTGTGTGCATGTCAGCGTGTCAGCATATGTCAGTGTGTGTGTGTCAGTGTATGTGTGTCAGCATGTGTCAGTGTGTGTGTCAGTGTATGTGTGTGTAAGCATGTGTCAGTGTCACGACCCATGCATGATCCATTTAGGCTAAGGTGATAAATAAAGGACACGACGACTGAAATGGGAGAACAACGGGCCACAGCTTTATTATAAACAATTGTAAACAACAACACATAACGTTATTTACATGAACTACTGTAATCCTTTTACCGGGGAGGAGCCCAGCCACGGCCCTGCCCAAAGCCCCAATGCTTATATTAAGCACGCCCTGTGAGGTAGGGGAAACGCCCACTTAGGCCAGTGGGCCGGGCAACTCACCTCCCGCCAAGCCATAAAATTATCAAAATACAACATTTTTTGCCACTTCTCCAAAATTCCTTGAATATAAAAACTTCTTTTTTTTTTTAAAGATAAAAATTACATCTTACATTTTTCCAAAAAACAAATTAACAGGGTGGGTGGGTGGGATTTCAGTCGGGAGACCGCGCTGCTGTGAAAACGGCGCGAACGCGGACGACCGACACGCCCCCGACGCAGCTGATTGGCTGAAAGGCCTCACAGGCTCCGCTGGGTCACGCGACGCTACGTGCTGACCCAGGAAGCCTGTGCAGCCTCTGCATCATACATTATGTGTGTGTCAGCGTCAGTATGTGTGTCAGAATGTGTGTGTCAGCGTATACGTGTCAGCATGTGTCAGTGTGTGTGTCAGTGTATTTGTGTGTCAGCATGTGTCAGTGTCAGTATGTGTGTGTCAGCGTCAGTATGTGTGTCAGAATGTGTGTGTCAGCATGTGCCAGTGTGTGTGTGTCTCTGATTGTGTGTGACTCTCTCTGTGTGTCAGCATGTGTGTGTATCTGTGTGTCTGTCTGCATGTGTGTCTCTCTGCGTGTGTGTGTCTCTCTCTGTGTGTGTGTCTCTGTGTGTGTGTCTGTCAGCATGTGTGTGTCTCTGTGTGTCTGTGTGTCAGCATGTGTGTTTCTCTGCGTGTGTGTTTGTCTCTCTCTGTGTGTCTGTATGTGTCAGCATGTGTGTATCTCTGTGTCAGCATGTGTGTGTCAGTGTGTCTGTGTTAGCATGTGTCAGTGTGTGTGTGTGTCAGCATGTATCAGTATATGTCAGTGTGTGTCAGCATATGTCAGTGTGTGTGTCAGCATGTGTCAGTGTGTGTGTCAGCGTGTGTGTGTCGTAGTGAGTGTGTGTGAGTTGATTGTGATAGTGAGTGATTCTGTGTGTGGGGGAGGTCACGGGGCGATTCACTGGGGTTGGAGGCAATTCTCTGGGGCTGGGGGAGGTGATAGGGCAATTATCTGGCTGGGGGAATGCTTTGGGGCTGGGGGAGGTTATGGGACAATTCTCTGGGGCTGTGGGACAATTATCTGGGGCTGGGGGAGATCACAGGGCAATTCTCTGGGGCTGGGGGACAATTTGCTGGGGCTGGGGGAGGTGATGGGGCAATTATCTGTGGCTGGGGGCAATTCACTGGGGTTGGGGGAGGTCACGGGGCAATTATCTCGGGCTGGGGGAGGTCATGGGGCAATTCTCTGGGACTGTGGAGCAATTATCTGGGACTGGGGGCAATTCTCTGGGGTTGGGGGGCAATTCTCTGGGCTGGATGGCAACTATCTGGGGCTGGGGGGCAATTCACTGGGGTTTGGGGAGGTCACAAGGCAATTCTCTGGGGCTGGGGGAGGTCATGGGGCAATTTTCTGGGGCTGTGGGGCAATTCTATGTGGCTGGTGAGGTCATGGGGCAATTCTCTGGGGCTGTGGGGCAATTCTCTGGGGCTGGGGGAGGTCATGGGGCAATTATCTGGGGCTGGGGGGCAATTATCTGGGGCTGGGGAAGTATCACTGGGATGTAGATAAAACAATCAGTGAATGAAGGGACATAGATCTAAAGGAAAGGAAAGTGTCTGACATCATGTGACTTCCCACCGTAGGGCAGACTTCAGGTGATAACTGAGCATGTCTGTACAATCCCAAGGCAAAAAAAGAAACAATGTATAAGATATGCTAATTTTCCCTGGGAATTTCAGGGGGTGTCAACATTAAGAGAAAACTCTTTGCAAAACCAAGAAAATCAGCAAACTTCATGCTAACGGTTTAACTTACTTGGAATTTTTTCATGCAAACATTTTTTTCAGACACTATAAATTCTCCTCTATCAGATGCATTAATAACCCAGCTCACTTTCATATACCTTTAATAGCTTTATTTTTATGTGTAGATTGCAATACTACATTCTTGCCACTAGGTGCTGTGGGGCCGCTTTCAGGTGCTCTCACTGTGTTCACAGTGATGTGGTGCAGGCAAAACAGGAACGATCCTAAAGATTTAATAAAGTCCACGAAGGAAAAATCTTCAAGAAAGAGAGAAATTCAAGAACAAGAGGTCCTGATCTGAATTTAGACAGTGAAGATTTAATGTGTGAAAGTACTACTTTACAGAAAGAGTAGTAGATACGTAGAACAGGCTTCCAGTAGAAGTGGCAGGGTCAAGTTAAGAAAATAAAACATGTCTCGGATAAGCATAAGGCTATCCTGAGGCTTAATTAAGCCTCTGGATTTATGTAGATATAATGGGCCAAGCTTTTAGGTAGATAGAATGGGCAGGATAGATAAGTCTTTTAGGTTCTTATCTGCAGTAAAATCTATGTTTCTATATTTCTACATTAAATAAAAGAACCAGCAGTATACAATATAATAGGTATTACCGTAACTATAATCATATCTATAAATGCTTATAAATAGTAGATAGCTTTGTAATATTTGCCTCTGTAGTCCAGTATTTATAATATACTCTTTTAACAAACTACATATAAAGACGCAAAGTGTTTCTTAATATTGCCTCTGTTTTTTACCTTTTAGATGCAATTATGCAGCAGTGGGATCTGTCATTTTGTTTTAATCTCAACAACTTCTTTAGTTGGTAGGAGACTTTGTATACAAGCTTCTATCTGCCTATGAGAAATGAAAAATTTAGGTGAGAAAAGTAAATGGAACCCTGCAGTAGAAAATTGTTAATAATAAAAGTAAAAAAAATATAACATTATATTATGCTTTATATAATTCTGTGAGTTATTTAAAATACAATAAGAAAATCATTTGACCACAGTGGTCCTTTAATTTCCATAAATCCAAATGCCATGGATGTATTTAGGATTTATGCAGCTCTGAACCATTCAGATTTGTGCCCCCCACACCCCACTTACAGCTCCTCTTTTCTTCTTCCTTTATCACAAATATAATTTGGTCCTATCCTCTTATGGTTGTGCAGCACAAGACAGCAGCAGTGGCGGTGAGCATCTGCTAGATGGCGCTGCTGATATTCCGGTGCCATATCATAGAGTCTTGGCTTAGGTAAACTGTTAGGGTGAGGGTTAGGATTAAGGTTAGTTCAAGGGTTAGGCTATCATTATAAGGTTAGAAATTCTCTCACATATCGTCAGCGCCTCAAAATATCGGCAGCGCCATCTAGCGTTTGGATGCCGCACTGCAGCGGCGGACCTGTCCCGATACCATAACAGGATAGATCTTAATATGTTTATGTATATATGTGGTATGTCAGAAAGTGCTAAGTACACTTACAGACAGATATATCACTGCATACAGACATTTCTGTGCATATATAAACATATATCAATGTACTGCACTGTATCTTCAAGTAGCCTGCTGCCCCATGAATATGGGATGCCCTAGGCCTGGGCCTTGTGGGCCCAGGCAGAAACATACCTGCGACAGATACTGCCAGTGAAAGGGTTAATGCATAGAATGTATAACCACAGCTGTGAATAATTACATTAATTAATGAGCATACTCTGAGCTGTCTCCTCCAATCAGAGCCAACACCATTAGCCTTCTATGCTAAATACACCCTGATATAAAGAGTCTGTGAGGTTGCTTTCTTATTGTTCAGGTATTGTATTTGGTGGGCAGGCTAAGAAAGAGCTATCCTGAAAGATGTCTTCTCCCCGCAATCCCCTTACAGAAGTGAAAGAAAATATCTCCCCTTTGAAGAACCTGAGTGTAAAAGACCAGGAGAAGACGGTGAGTCTCTGAGCCTCCTGTATGGTCCTGATCTCTGTATAGTGCTGTCTGGGCTCTGCTTATAAGTCTTTTATATCTTTCAGTCCCCAAGTAATGTCAGGATCCTGTCCACCAAACTCTTTGGAGAAGCAGTTGCTGAGCCGGTGAGTGGGGTAGGAGATGTGGGCTATCTAATGGGATCACTGGGTGGTATGGGGGCACTTGGTGACATGCTCTTGGCATCAATGTTGTGTAGAAGACATTATAGACCTTACAACTCAATTGTTTACAAACTATAAGTAACTTATACATGAATTTTTTTATTTATGAAATTGTTGATTTGTAGCTCCTTGGCATTTACATGCCCACCAGTTCTGTAAGGGTACACTCTCCATGTAGGATTATGGAAAATATTGTATTTCATTCTGATTTCAGCAAGATTAAATGTGCCTTTTTTTTAAAAAAAATGAAAAATTTGAGTAGGACTTTTCATTAACTGGACTCTTGGTGTCCCTTCTGGGAAAGTTTATTATCCATCACATGTATAGTTGTCCGTGTTGGAAATGTTTGCAATGTTGGTCATGCTCTTGTGTCCCTCGCGAGGCGATGACGCACCCTGGACTTGGGCTGCAATGAGTACCAATGGCGCTCATTGGACGGAGAGCAGTTGGTTCAAATGTGTAACTCCAAAACACTGACAACCAAAATGGTTTTTTTATAAAGTTAATCTCACAGCACCGTGGGAGAACCTAGGAGTGAAGTGGCAAACTAATTGGAGATTCTACCCCATATAAGTGCCATAAAACTGATATTTTTATGTGTCAATATCATCCCTGTGAGGTAGTAGCATTGTGAACCTGAATTAAAGGGTGGTGTTTTTAAAGATTTCCAGTACAGAAATGGTAATAGTGGCAGAGACAGTGAAATTCTACTGCGATGTTAAATTTCAAGCAAATTGCTGTTAAGTCCTGTATCTTTGTGGCATTTCAACTTAGAAATAAAAAACTGTATTGATTGATGTAATTAAACTGCATATGTATATGGTGTGTGTTTTTTTTTTTTTTTTTAATTTCCTGTATTGCAGGGCTATTCTCATAACCTCTCTTTATTTTTTTTTCTTTCTGCTTCTCTTGTAACGTAATACTTAAACGTTACCCTAAATCTGCAAACCATAACCCCTTGGAGCATGGAGTATTTTAGCTTCCTAACATGGGAAATCTTCAGCTGTTCAGGCTCAGAAAACCTACAGTGTTGGTTATACAGATGCTTGCATAGAAGCTCAATTTGGTATCTGACCTGGATATCTTAACTTTAAAACTCCACTTGAGTTGCCCCCCATGGCATTTTTGTGTAACTTAATGATGGATAAAAAAGCAAAGAGCTTTCGCACTTCACTTTCAGGTGTGTCCCCTGGTTTACTAATGAGCTTTCTGATACTGAAAGATTTGGTAGATGGGCTCTTCTTGCTCAATGTCCCTTCCCACCCCAAAATTTATTATAAGGAAGCAAAAATGATAAATCCCAAAGCGCCCTAATTTCATAGAAATGGGACTTGCTAGAAGTTGCAGCTTTCTATTCTAAAAACATGTTGCATGGCTTTCAATTGTGCTTTAAAATAATATATTAAATACTAGCGACTTGCCCGAAAAATTGACGGCAATAAGATGGTAAGGCAGGTAATGTTTGTTTGCGACACTAATTTTGTTGGTGTTCCAAGATTCTTCGGCACTCATTGCGAGTCACGCTGAGCGCCTTTGGCGCTCATCACATGGCTCTCAATAAGCGCTTTTTTTGTTTTTGTTTTGTATGCCAATGAAATTCATATACTTTTACCTATTTAGAAGTAATATATGCAGGAAGCATTGTGCTGAAGAGCTGGCAGTCTGTTCATGTTGCTACAGCATACAATATGTGTTTTCGCTGCTTTGTCAGCAATGTGTGCATGTGCAAGGAAAATCTGTTTGGCTAGCTGTGTACTTCCGCATTGTGTAAGTTAGTGTTGTAAAATGGCGCCGTGTGTGGTACGCAGCTGTGGCTGATTTTGCGTTGGACATCGTCCAGCTTTTTCGGAAAATCCGTATGTTTGGTGTTTAGGGTCCTGTAGCCTCGTTTTCGGTGGCCTTTTTTTTTTTTTTTTTTTTTTTTTTTTTTTTTTCTCGGGTGTCTAATCTCTAGTATTTCGACTTAAATTGAGGTGTAACTTCCCTTTCAGAGGTCCTAGGTGCCCACCCTTGCTGTGGGTAAGCTTTTTATGTTCCGCCCCCCCCCCCCCCCCCCCCCCGCCACTAATCTTCACTCAGACATTCTGTTTAATATCTTTTATTTATTTATTTTTTTCCTAACATTAGCACCCTGGAATTGTTGGTCATCTTCACACCCCACTGGATTTGAAACAGAGATTTTGTGTTTATCAGATATGACAATCCTGTACCTGACTTGCATTTCTCCTATTCAATAGCTGCAGTATAAAGCTGTGAAAGATCCATCTGTAAATGATGAACCCCTATTGAGGGAAAATCCTCGGCGCTTTGTGATCTTGCCCATCCAGTATCATGATATCTGGCAGTTCTATAAGAAAGCAGAGGCATCATTCTGGACAACAGAAGAGGTAAACAAGACATACTGCCAGTGGTCCTATATTGTGTAAAGTAGTTTACATTTACCCTAATGGTATTTTATAGGATAGGTGTTAACTGACGATGCTCATATTTTGGATACTAGAACACCCTTAACCAATGGCTTTTCCTCAAAGCAGCTAACTGATCAGTCTATGGTTCATTTTAAGAATCAAATTCATTCCTCAAAGGGTGTCTCACTGGAATGCTGTCTTTTTGCCATGTCTGGGCCACCTCTGTATAGGGTGTGCTTTGCTTTGATTATGTTCTCATAGATGGGGGTAGGTTATTGGGCTTTTCTTTTTTTATTTTTTATTAAATAATGGATCTTTTCTAGACAGCCAAGTATGCTTTTAAGCTTGCTTGGAAACCTCAACTTTAAGTTTAACAAGTTAAAAGGTCAACTTCTGTTTAGATAGGAGCAGACACTTTTGTTTGCTGGAGGTGTTAAACTGGTGGTTGGGCACAAGTTTGTATCTAGGACTTCCTCACAGTTGTCCCCACTCGCTGACCTTATGGGCGAGATGGCAAGCCGCTCAACTGGATTTTTTTTCTTTCTCCTATTGCATTACTTTACCTGACATTAAATTGTACTTGCTTGATCAATATATCAGTGCTTGCTGCACTGTAAATTTCAAGGTCGTGTTTAGGTTATTTTTCCCCACAGGGAAAACAAACAAACGTTCTAAATTCCTTTTTTAGGTGGACCTCTCCAAAGACATGCAGGACTGGGCGTCCCTGACTGACCATGAAAGATACTTCATTTCCTATGTTCTGGCCTTCTTTGCAGCAAGTGATGGCATTGTGATTGAGAACCTGGTAAGGATTTATATTCTGGTACATAGATTTATTGTCACTGCATCTAGTAGCGTGAGACTTGCACCCATGTTGGCTCCACATTAGCGTTGGAACTCAATACCAGAATTACTTTCCTTTTCTCAATATAGGTTGAGAGATTTACCCAGGAAGTACAACTCCCAGAAGCAAGGTGCTTCTATGGCTTCCAGATTGCTATAGAAAATATCCACTCTGAAATGTACAGTCTTCTCATCGATACTTATATAAAGGATCCCATAGAAAGGCAAGTGTTACATTCTTTTCACACATAAAGCATGTTAAAAATCTGGATTTACAGCTGATTACATATGGTAGCTCCATTAATATTACTTCCACTAATACCCATACCCTTATGTTTGTCACAACCGAAAAACTGCAGATCCATGCACCCCCTACCTTTCCTGAAGGCTTCTGTCTTGAGCTGCCTTTCTGACTTGCCCGAGAATAAATGTAATTGCTGATTTTTAGCACGCCAAGCATCACTTCCACTGTATCCCATACAGGTGCCTGCACAGTGAGCATGCCTAGACTTTATTGCACACTTTTCTAATTATACAGAAAACAAGACCAGATCTGTACTGGAGCACTCCATTACTATTCTAATGGCATACGTGAACTACTCTGCTTTTGCAATAACTTTGTTTACAGGGATTTCCTCTTCAATGCTATTGAGACTCTGCCTTGTGTGAAAAGCAAGGCTGAATGGACACTGCGCTGGATTGGTGACAGAAAAACTTCCTATGGTAAGGAATCTAATCCAGGCTGGTGTCTCAGAACTATAGGATTGCACACTGTCAGAAGTTAAATCCTTCAATGGCATTAGATATGCCTCATAATTTAACACTTCCAAAGCATTTTATATAAATCTGGAACCTGTCTCCTCTATAGGTGAACGTTTGGTGGCATTTGCTGCCGTGGAAGGAATATTTTTCTCAGGCTCATTTGCATCCATCTTTTGGCTGAAGAAACGTGGTCTGATGCCCGGCCTCACATTCTCTAATGAGCTCATTAGCAGAGATGAGGTAACGTGTCTTCACTCTGATAACTTCTCTTGCTCCTGAATCTTTACTGAGAACTTTATCTTTATTTTTTGCAGGGTCTGCACACAGATTTTGCATGTCTTATGTTCAAGCATGTTGTACACCAACCATCAGAGGAAAGGGTAAAGGAGATCATTAAAGATGCTGTCAAGATTGAGCAGGTAAATGTCTAAATGGTACACAAAGGTTAGCTGGCTGCCATCTGAACTGCAGTCTACTTACTAGAGTAAATGTACTCTAAGCTCATGGATCCTGCTCTCACATATAGAGGTAATACTATCTTTCTGTGATGGCTTACACCAGGGGTATCCATGTTTGGTCTTCATGGGCTACACAGGCCAGGATTTGGCTCACCTGTGCACAGAAAGGAAATCCTCAATCGGCATGACTAAAGTGATGGTCTCACCTGGGTGAAGCAGGTATATTTTCAAATCCTGCCCATCAGGGCCAAACTTGGACACCCCTAGCTTATTCTACTACAATTTTTCCTTTTTATAGTTGCACTTCAATCTTCTGCAGAGATGTGCAGCACTACCATAACAAGATAGGTCCCAACGGTGAATGATGCAATGGCTTCAAGAATTCCTGTTATACAGTGCCACAGGATTTATGGAACGTATTTTTTTTTTTTTTTTTTTTTTTTTAACACTCCTTGCACTACTCCTTACAGTTTGTGTGATTTTGCACTATATAAAGAACAGTCAAGGTTGGAAAGCTGAACAGTGCTTGGAGTAGAGATGTAACTATAATCCTGAATTAATCACTTTAAAAAACAAACAAAAAAAAACAAACTTAACCCTTATGTGATACAGGACGGTATTGAATCACTATCTTGAACGTCACTCAAGAACAAGAGGGAAGTCTAAACACTGAAATATTGACTTGCATATGTGGTGACTTTTGAACCAGTCCTTTGTTTTCCATATTAAAGTATAACTGGAATTTAAAGGACCACTGTAGTTCCAGAAACTATTGGCTTGTTATGTGAGTACTAAACTGACGATATAAAACAGCTGTGTAAGCCACTGGCTTGTGAAAAACCTGCATTTGTGATGACTTGGTTTGCCAAGCCAAATCCTGAGTGATTGGGGTGTTTATCATCAGTGAAGGGAGGAGTGGGAAAAGAACGTGTGTGTGTGTGAAATTCTGCAGTAGTCCCTTAATGGTTGACTGGTCAGTGGTCACATGTGACAACAATTTCCTTCATGTCCTGCTAAATGGTGTTGAAATACAATCCTACTTAACTCTGCTGGCTACAAATTTGAATACCTAGAAGCAAGAATTGGAGCAAGTCTGTAGCGCAAACCTGACATTGGGATGCTTCAGTTAAAAATTCCTCAGCTTTCCTAATCGCATGGACAAACAAAATGCTGATATAAATATATCCAGCCTTGTCTAATCTAAGCAGTGATGTTGTCTTTCCCTCTGCATCAGTTTTGAGAAGAGCCTAAATGTATTTTCTCTTATAGGAATTCTTAACGGACTCTCTGCCTGTGGACCTTATTGGTATGAACAGCACATTGATGAAGCAGTACATTGAGTTTGTAGCTGATCGTCTTCTACTGGAGCTTGGTTTCAGTAAGGTAATGTATTACACAAGTGTGCCCCCCATAAACTGCAATTCTGTGCATGCTTAAAACCAGTTAATGAAACTCATAAATCCTAACTAATCTCACGGTTTAGGTTTATAGGTCTGAAAATCCATTTGATTTCATGGAGCACATCTCTTTGGAAGGTAAAACTAACTTCTTTGAGAAGAAGGTTGGTGAATACCAGAAAATGGGAGTTATGGCCAAGCCAACAGAAAAAACCTTCAGACTGGATGCTTCTTTCTGATGTCTGCATGAATTTCTAAAACCACTATTTAGGTGGACCAGTCAACAACTTCTAGAATAAGAATACTAATTTGTTGGTCACAAATACTCCATAACTTGTCAGTCAAGCATTTTTTAAATGGTAGACTTCTAACTGAACTTGTGCACCTCCAAGGATTGCTTACTACAATATTGTACCACGCTACTCCTTGTAATCTGCAGATGGGACTAAACGCTTCAGGTTTATTGTCTATACATGTAACATTTGCACTTTATATAATTTATAAATAAAAAATAACTTTTGTATGGAATGTGTTTGACTAAATATTCAAGGGTGGTGCATGACATTGTGCTGCTTCTTTTGCTATTTAAAGTAGCACAGGTTGTGAAATATTGACATAAATAGACTCTTTGAATGCTATAAGGTTAGATCTTGTCTACCTATAACATTATACAGCTTGAAGGGTTTTGGTTAATGGTGTAGTGTAGATTTTAGAATAGTATTTATAATGCTTTCTCTTCCACCTGCACAGTATTGGGGGGGGGGGGGGGGGGGTAATTTACCCCCCCCCCCCCCCCTTAATTCCATAAAGATTCCTGGGGAAAAAAATTATAACTGCTAACTCACTACAACAGCCTTGAATTCTCTTTCCTCCTTTCTCTCTGTTTTAAAGTTAGTCCGAGGTTATCAACTAATTACACAGGAGCCGTAAGTAAGAATAGAACATCCACTTATCCATTTACTTAATATCTTGCAAAAACGAAAAGGAAAGAAACAAAACTCATTTCAAAATGAAACAAAAAACCAAATACAAGGGATTAAAGAAAAAAATGAATGACTTGGCATCCTAAAAAGCATTAAGCTGTAATACTCATGGTTCCTCCTTTGATTAAGCCCCTTGTAGCCATACTTCTACGTTGCTATTCAAATGAAAGGCCCTTTCCTATGGCCGATCGCAAAAAAAAAAAAATTGGCCATTAGCTTTGGCGGGCTTGGACTTGATGGTGGGCGCAAGCCTGCCAAAAAACTGGCAAATTAAAGGAAGCACTGTAATTGATAAGGGATACATTTGGGGACATGAGGATTACAAGTAGTACATTGGCTAGCTGGCACATCGCCGCTAGCCAATACTGTCATTTGTGGCCACAGCCCGCCGGGCTTGGAGATCGAGTTGCTGCTTTGGAGGTCATCCAAGTTCAGGACTTTGGGCTTGGATGACCCCCAAGGCAGTAAACAGTTACAAATGACAGTATTGGCTAGTGGCGATGTGCTGGCTAGCCAATGTACTACATGCTATCCCCATGTCCCCCCTAATGTACCCAATCGCTTACAGCGCTGTACAGGACTTCATTGAATAAATATTTACCCCCTAAAGATCCACTGCGGATCCTTTAAAGGGACAGCAACCCACTAATGGTTACCCAAAGCCACAGGGTTACGGTAAGTACCCCTGTGGCAACTAACATTAACCCCCCCATGTTGCGGGGTCCCCACATTAAACCTTGCAGTGTCGGTCCTGACCTGGGCACCCTTTGCATAAAAAATGTCCCGCCCTGCGCAGGTCCTTAAAGGACCCGTGATCAATAAAACTATTAACTCCTGCCGTTGGGGAACTATAAGTATCTCCCGGGCACCTAAAATTAACCCAATCACTCAATATAGAACTCCATGAGACTAAAATGAACACCTCGGTCCAATAGGGGTCTATATAGATCCCTATAGGACACCATTAACCCATCGGTTAAACCTACAAGTGCCATGTGGGTCCTCCAGGAGCCCCATGACAAAGTCTAAGTGTCACAACCTACAATGATGATGGAGTATAGAGGATCCTAGTCCTCTTATCTCCTGTAGGTTTTAGACCTAAGATTTGGGTAACTCAGACCAATGGACCTTCCTTGCGGATGCAAGAGCATAAGTCCCAGCTTTTGGTAGTGTGCCTGGGAAAACCTGGAAGGGAGTCAGAAACGATCTCCTCTGCCAGCATATGCCCCTGGGTCAATAATACACCTGCACACAAAGTCTTGATGAAAATTATGAACCATGTTTTATTTTAGAACAGCATATTTAACCACATCACACAAGAATGGGGGAAGTGGCTACCGTTAGCCAGCCCCAAAATGACGTCTGGCCAATCATGAAGGGGAACTGTGCGTGAACCAATAGTTCCCTCCCAGGTCCGCCCACTAGGCGAGGCCAACTAATTAATTTGGGCTTTGAATGTCCAGGGCAAAGCATGTCTTTTACTCTCCTGTGCCCATGCTATGAAGGCTGAGAAGCCTTCAGGCCATCCCATTGTTTCTGGGCGCCTGCCTGTCTGCTCTCCAGCTGTGAGCTTCCCATTGTTAGTTCTATGCTGGATACTTAGCTAATGGGATTAACAGGTCTTTGGGAACAAAAGGAGGCTTGCCTGTATTCAACGTCTTCCCCTCTACAATATAATGACATACTAATATAATAACTTACATTCATATTTACAAATACTACATACAATGTTTCACACACATAAAACCAACACATCCCACCAGCTCCCTCACAGGATACACATTACAATGAGCCTAAACATGGAAGGGATGGGGATATGCTAAGGGGTAAACTTATAATACTTTATCACCTAGACCACAAAATAACCATATATCCATAACAAGTGGGCCCCAAACCTTTTGTTCTTCCACATGGCAACAGCATGTGGAAGATAACCCAGCCCAAAATGGCCACTGCTGCCAGTCATAAAATGGCCCCCAGCATAGTTCACGCCAAATCCAATATGGCCACTGGCTGATTCATGACACTAAGCACTACACTATTAACTCTAACTATACCCATTAACACATACTAAACCTGATTTAATCCTAATTGAGCCTACCTAACCTTAACTGGGCCTATTTAACCCCATATTAGCCTATCTAACCCCATCCAAGCCTATTTAACCCCATTACTTGGGCCTATTTAACCTAACTGTACCCCATTAACCCCTTAACCCCAAGTATATCCCAATAACCAGTATGTAACGCTATTCAACGCTAACTGAGGATATTTAACCCTACGTGGGCCTAGTTAACCCTATCTGGGCCTAATAACCCTAACTGGGCCTATTTAACCCTATCTAGGCCTATGTAACCCCATCCAAGCCTATTTAACCCCATTACTTATGGCGGTCTGTACAGACCCCCATAAGCCTCCATCTAACCCCTTCACTTATGGGGGTCCATACAGACCAACGTAAGCCTCTCCTTAACCCAATCAGTCCCATAAGGGTCTATGAAGACCCTCATGGGACAATTAGAACCCTAATATTAACCCTTAAAAGTGCCATGAGGGTCCTCCAGGACCCTCATGATACTAAGTACAAGCACTACATTACACTATTCCCCCCCCAATAAAACACTAAATCTAAACTAACCCCCCTCCACCCTAACCTATTTACCCCACCCTAACACTACCTTCCTAACCCCCTATTAAACCCCCACCCCACCCCACTAATTAAACAAAATAAAAAAAGCTGTTACCAAAACAATAAAAGGACATTACAAACCCCCCTAAATAAAATAAAAAAAGAACTATCCAAAGCTACCACTACAAAAAATAAAAAAGAACATTACAAACCCCACTACAAAAAATTAAAAAAGAACATCACAAACCACCCACTACAAAAAATAAAAAAAATAATTACACACAGTGCCTTGCAAAAGTATTCACCCCTTGGCATTTTTTGTGTTTTGTTGCCTCACAACCTGGAATTAACATGGATTGTTTGAGGATTTGCATCATTTAATTTACAGAACATGCCCACAACTTTGAAGATGTTTTATTTTTTTATTGTGAAGCAAACAACAAATAGGACAAAATAACAGAAAAAGTCAATGTGCATAACCATTCACCCCCTGAAGTCAATACTTTGTAGAGCCACCTTTTGCGGCAATCACAGCTCCAAGTCGCTTTGGCTAAGTCTCTATGAGCTTGCCACATCTTACATTGGGATTTTTGCCTATTCCTCCTTGCAAAAGTGCTCCAGCTCCTTCAAGTTGGATGGTTTGTACTTGTGAACAGCAATCTTTAAGTCTGACCACAGATTTTCTATTGGATTGAGGTCTGGGCTTTGTCTAGGCCATACCAACATATGCTGAAAAACATCCCCACAGCATGATGCTGCCACCACCATGTTTTACTGTGGGGATGGTGTTCTTTGGGTGATGTGATGTGTTGGGATTGCACCAGATATAGTGTTTTCTTTGATGGACGAAAAGTTAAATTTTAGTCTCAACAGGCCAGAGCACCTTCCTCCATACATCTTGGGAGTCTCCCACATGCCTTTTCACAAACTCAAAATGCGCCATTTTGTTTTTTGCTGAAAGTAATGGCTTTCTTCTGGCCACTCTGCCATAAAGCCCAACTCTATGGAGTGTATGGCTTATTGTCGTCCTATGTACAGATACTCCATTCTCTGCTGTGGAACTCTGCAGCTCCTCCAGGGTTACATTAAGTCTCTGTGCTGCCTCTCTGATTAATGCCCTTCTTGCCTGGTCTGTGAGTTTTGGTGGGCGGCCATCTCTTGGCAGGTTTGCTGTTGTGCCATGTTCTTTCCATTTGGTTATGATAGGGATCATCAAAGATTTGGATATTTTTTTATAACCTAACCCTGACTTGTACTTCTGAACAACATTGCCCCTTACTTGTTTGGAGAGTTTATTGGTCTTCATGTTAGTGTTTGGTTAGTGGTGCCTCTTGCTTAGGTGTTGCAGCCTCTGAGGCCTTTAAAAAAAGGTGTGTATATGTAATGACAGATAATTTGACACTTAGATTGCACACAGATGGACATCATTTCACTAATTATGTGACTTATTTTTTTATGTTATGTAGTGGGGGGGGGGAGGCGTTGTAATGTTCTTACACTTTTTTGGTAACATAGTTTTTTTATTTTTTGTAACTAAGCTTTTTTTATTTTGTGTAATTAGTGGGGTGGGGGTTTAATAGGGGGTAAGTTAGGTAATGTTAGGTATGTAGGGGTAAATAGGTTAGGGTAGAGGGGGGTTAGTTTAGATGTAGTGGTTTATTGGGGGGAATAGTGTATTGTAGTGTTTGCACTTAGTGTCATGAGGGTCCTGGAGGACCCTAATGGCACTTATGGGGTTAATAATATGGTTCTCATTGTCCTACGAGGGTCTTTATATGGGACTGATTGGGTTACATAGAGGCTTACGGGGGTCTGTATAGACCCCCATAAGTGATGGGGTTAAATACAGGCTTAATAGGGTCTGTATAGACCCCCATAAGTGATGGGGTTAAATACAGGCTTAATAGGGTCTGTATAGATCCCCATAAGTGATGGGTTTAAATTGGCTTAGATGGGGTTAAATAGGCCTAGTTAGTATTATTAGGTCCAGATAGAGTTAAATATGCCCAGTTATGGTTACATAGGCCCAGTAAGGGTAAACTAGGCCCAGTTAGGGATTAGATAGGCCCAGTTAGGGTCAAATAGGCGCGGTTAGGTTTATTAGGCCCAATTAGGGTTAAATAGGCCCAGTTAGGGTTAAATAGGCCCAGTTAGGGTTAAATAGGTCTAGAGGGGTTAAATAGGCCCAGTTAGGGTTAGATAGGCCCAGTTAGGGTTAGATAGGCCTAGTTAGGTTTAGATAGGCCGAGTTAGAGTTATTGGTTCCAGATAGGGTTAAATAGGCCCAGTTAGGGTTATTGGTTCCAGATAAGGTTAAATAGGCTCAGTTATGGTTAAATCATTCTAGAGGGGTTAAATAGAGCAAGTTAGGGTTAGATAGGTCCAGTTAGGGTATACAATAGTTAGGGTTAATAATGTAGTGTAGTGCTTAGACTTTGTCATGATGGTTCTGGAGGACCCTCATGGCACTTATGTGGTTAACCTAGAGGTTAATGTTGTCCTATAGGAGTCTATATAGACCCCTATTGTACTGAGGGGGGTTAATTTTAGTTAACCTAGAGGTTAATGTAGTCCTATAGGAATCTATATAGACCCCTGTTGGACTGAGGGGGGTTAATTTTAGTCTCATGGGGGTCTATATTGAGCCCATAAGGGATGGGGTTAATTTTAGGTGCCAGGGGGTACTTCTAGTACCCCCGTGGCTCGGGGGTAACCATTAGTGTGCTGCGGGCCATTTAAGGACCCGCGGCAGGAAATTCAAATCTTGCAATTCCCCGGGCTTGAATTTAGAATTTAAGCCTGCGGCGGGAAATTTAAATGTTGTAGATGCTGCTGGGGGTACGGATCGGGACACCTGCAGCAAGGAAAAGGGTTAATGTGGGGAGCCTGCAGACTCAATAATTGTCCAAATCCCATCTCCCATATGTACTCTTCATGACTGAATATGCTAAACATTTGCCTAAAATATATAGAGTAGTGAAAGGGGCTTTATCTAAGAGCCTGCTGAGCAGTTAATCGGTAGTTCCTGTTGCTGTTTGCATTCCACGATCGAGATGCCCAATGATGACGTCATCAGATTGCGACAGCGTGCCTGCGTCCTAACCCGGCGCACGTTTCTAGTATTTCCTCAAGGGGTCAACGCCAGTCTAACGGTGTCTCTTATTTATAGACTGGCGCTTTATTTCGACCCTTTCTTGTTAGCTGATCTCCAAAAGTGGCAGGCGTCAGCCACTAGGTAGCACAGCCAAGATTTCAGTCAATTTTGGCTGAGATTTTAGTAAATTTCCTGGGTTTAGGATTTACACTAACAAATTCACTAAAATCTCGACTGTGCCACCTAGTGGTCGATGGCTGTAACTCCTGGAGGTCAGCTAATCCTCCTTTATTTCTAATTGATTACTAATATGAGCAAAAGAAAAAGCATGAGTACTAGAGTGGTCATCGCAGCTGACAAAACTTTAGTAAATTACTTCTGTGAATTTGTCACATTGAATTAAGTTTTTTAAAGTACTGATTTTTGTTACTAAACAAATAACAACTCTCTTGTATGATCAGTACAGAGGCCCTTTAAGTGATGAATATTAATCCATTGATTAAGCAAGGATACCCATTCTTGGGATGTTACTGTTCCATTATTTGACAATGCACAGTCTAAACTTGATTCAACTATTTTAGCATATCACTAAATAAGTATATTACATATCAGTAAATAATGCAAATAATATAACACTGATAACTGCATTCTTTTAATTCATGTCTTCTGATCGCCTGCTTTATTTAAATGTGGTTGAATAATTATATTATATGAATTATTAATTGAATTCAGAAATATAACCAACCTCTTTTTGAAGTTATCTACTGACAATACTTATGTACAATGTATAATTTGTCCTGATCACTGCAGATTTCATATGTGTAAATTAAATCATGTAGCTGAGAGAATACTGCAAAGTAAGAGCACTACTAGTTCTGTCCACAAGATGGTGCTACATAACTAATTGAGCAGCTTGTTTGGGCAATTCTAAATCTTTGCAGCACAAAATATGATTGCAAACTATATGGGTGGCTGCATATATGTAGATGTGGAATGTAGGTAATATGGATTATTTACAAGAAAAATTGAATACAGTGCTCATGTAAGTTTATAATAAAGTGCCTCTTTTTATTGTGTTTATATACATACATGGTAAGTACATTGCACCCTTACGGATCTTTCCTGTATTCTGCCCGCAAGCAGATTGTCGTCAATTTCTTGTTAGTGTAAAGCTTCTTAGCTGACACTTTTCTAACCTCAACCTCTAAATCTAACCCTAAATCTAGCTATATATATATATATATATATATATATATATATATATATATATATATATATATATATATATATATATACAGTATATATATATATATATATATATATATATACACACACATCACATATCATAATTGTCAAATTGCGATTTGTCGTCACGCTTGCGAGCCTCGCAAAGCAAGGCGAGCCGTTGAGGCATTGAAGCCTTCCGAGTTCACAGGACTTAGGCAATGAGCGCCAAAGGCGATCATTGCCCTGCTCGCCTCGAGGCAAGCAGTTGAGGCATTGAAGCACACGGGACATAGGCTGAAATGAGCACTTAAGCCGCCGCGCTCATTGCAGCCAGCCCCTAGGGATCACAACACCCCCAGTACCTGCTCGCAATACCCCCAGTACACTGTGTCTCCTTCACCCTTATCCTCCCCTTTCCCCCTTATCATCCTCTTCCTCCCTTTCTCCCTCTCCAATTACCTCCCTATCCCCTGCAATGAGCCAGAAGCCGGCGCTGCAGGGGAGAGAGAACACCAGAAGCTCTTGGCAGGGGATAGAGAGGTGATTGGAGAAAGTAGAAAGGGAGGAGTAGAATAAGGGGGAAAAAGGGGATAATGGTGAAAGAGACACAGTGGGCCTCGCGATGAGCTTATTGCAGCCAAGGAGGGCGGAGGATGAGAAGGAGGGAGGAGGATGAGAAGGAGGATAAGGGGCGAAGGAGACATAGGTAACAGAGAGGGGGGAGAGTCACAGGGGAAGGGAGAGGGGGAAAGAGACACATGGGAGGAGATGGGTGAAAAGAGACACAGGGGAAGGCCGTGGGATTGAGACACAGGGGAGAGGGGCGGAGAGAGCCAGGGGAGAGGGGAAGAGACACAGGGGAGGGAGAGTGGGTGAACAGACACAGGGGAGGGGGAAAGAGACACAGGGGAGGGGGAAAGAGACACAGGGGAGGGAGAGTGGGGGAAAGAGACACAGGGGAGGGAGAGTGGGTGAACAGACACAGGGGAGGGGGAAAGAGACACAGGGGAGGGGGAAAGAGACACAGGGGAGGGGGAAAGAGACACAGGGGAGGGAGAGTGGGGGAAAGAGACAAAGAAGAGGGGGAAGGAGACACAGGGGAGGGAGAGTGGAGAAAGACACAGGGGAGGGATGGGGAAAGAAACACAGGGGAGGGGAGGAAGAGGGGGAGACACAGGGGGTGAGAGGGGAGAAGAGAGACAGGGGAGGGAGAGGGGGGAATGAGACACAGGAGAGGGAGGAAGAGACACAGGGGGGGAGAGGGGGTAAAAACACAGAGAACGGGGAAAGGAGACACAAGGGAGGGAGAGGAGAGGGGAAAGGAGACACAAGGGAGGGAGGAAAGGAGACACCATGGAGGGAGAGGAGGGGGGAAATGAGACATAAGGGAGGAAGTAGACAGGGGGAGAGACTCGCAATGAGCGCCAAAGGCGCTCATACCGAGCCCCTAGATGAGCACCAAAGGCGCTCAGCGCGGGGCTCGCTATGAGAAGCGAAGGTGTTCACATTGGGTGGCAAACAGCATTGCCAGGCTTAACATTTTATTCCCACCATTTTTGATGGGCAAGTAGTACAGTGGATATAAAAAGTCTACACACCCCTGTTAAAATGTCAGGTTTCTGTGCTGTAAAAAAATGAGACAAAGATAAATCATTTCAGAAATTTTTCCACCTTTAATGTGACCTATAAACTGAAAAACAAACTGAAATCTTTTAGGTGGAGGGAAGAAAAATAAAAAATACAAATAATGTTGTTGCATAAGTCTGCACACCCTCTTATAACTGGGGATGTAGCTGTGTTCAGAATTAAGCAATCACATTCCAAATCGTGTTAAATAGGAGTCAGCATACACCTGCCATCATTTAAAGTGCCTCTGATTAACCCCAAATAAAGTTCAGCTGCTCTAGTTGGTCTTTTCTTAGTCGCATCCCAATGCAAAAGCCATGGTCCACAGAGAGCTTCCAAAGCATCAGAGGATCTCATTGTTAAAAGGTATCAGTCAGGAGAAGGGTACAAAAGAATTTCCAAGGCATTAGATATACCATGGAACACAGTGAAGACAGTCATCATCAAGTGGAGAAAATATGGCACAACAGTGACATTACCAAGAACTGGAGCTCCCTCCAAAATTGATGAAAAGATGAGAAGAAAACTGGTCTGGGAGGCTACCAAGAGGTCTAGAGCAACTTTAAAGGAGCTGCAGGAATATCTGGCAAGTACTGGCTGTGTGGTACATGTGACAACAATCTCTTGTATTCTTCATATGTCTGGTCTATGGGGTTGAGTGGCAAGACGAAAGCCTTTTCTTACGAAGAAAACCATCCAAGCCAGGCTACATTTTGCAAAAACACATCTGAAGTCTCCCAAAAGCATGTGGGAAAAGGTGTTATGGTCTGATGAAACCAAGGTTAAACTTTTTGGCCATAATTCCAAAAGATATGTTTGGCGCAAAAACAACACTGCACATCACTAAAAGAACACCATACCCACAGTGAAGCATGGTGGTGGCATCATCATGCTTTGGGGCTGTTTTTCTTTAGCTGGAACTGGAGCCTTAATTAAGATAGAGGGAATTATGAACAGTTCCAAATACCAGTCAACATTGGCACAAAACCTTCAGGCTTCTGCTTGAAAGCTGAACATGAAGAGGAACTTCATCTTTCAGCATGACAACGACCCAAAGCATACATCCAAATCAACAAAGGAATGGCTTCACCAGAAGGAGATTAAAGTTTTGGAATGGCCCAGCCAGAACCCAGACCTGAATCCGATTGAAAATCTGTGGGGTGATCTCAAGAGGGCTGTGCACAGGAGATGCCCTCGCAATCTGACAGATTTGGAGTGTTTTTGCAAAGAATAGTGGACAAATCTTGCCAAGTCAAAATGTGCCATGCTGATAGACTTATACCCAAAAAGTCTGAGTGCTGTAATAAAATCAAAAGGTGCTTCAACAAATTATTAGTTTAAGGGTGTGCATACTTATGCAACCATATTATTTTATTTTTATATTTTTTCTTCCCTGTACCTAAAAGATTTCAGTTTGTTTTTCAATTGTGTTGTACAGTTTATAAGTCACACCTTTTTCCGATCTTGAACCATTCTGTTCCATGTTCGGTTCTGATCGTGGCTAAAATACAGTGGTCTTTTAATCACATCTCTCTGCAGTTTCTCTGACTGTCTATGGTGATTTAATTACCAAACTGTCAGGTAATAGTAAAACAGTTAATACCAACTAGTTTTTGTCTTACGTTCTTCCTCTTCCCTCCCAACCAATTACCAACAACACTGTTATCTGAGCAAAGAATGCTTGCATAAAATACTTGTTTAGTCATTCAGTCGTGTTTGACTCGCCGCGACCCTATGGGCTGCAGCATACCAGGTACATCTATCAGTCACTACAACTCTGAGCTCCATCAAGTTCATGTTCATTGCTTCAATTACCTCATGTATCCATCCTCGCCTCTGTCGTCCCCTTCTTTGTGTGCTTTCAATTTTCAATCTTGGACAAACCATTTAAGTAATCACTGCTGTTAAGATCCTTCCTGTATAGATCTTTAGTGTATTACTGCCACCTCTTCTTTATCTGATCTGCTTCTGTTAAGTCCCTACCATTTTCGTCTTTTTTCACGCCCACTTTGGCATGAAAGACTCCTTTGAGATCCCCAATTCTCTTGAAAAGATCTCTTGACTCTACCGTTATGTTGTAATTTTTTAATATCAATAGAGAAGCTTCAAGACTGATACAAATAATGTGCTTTAACATATGATTGTTCTATCATGCACAGCATTATCTGTCTATATATATGAATTACTTGTTTAAAAAGGTGGAATTTAGCTTCTGAATATAAGTATAATTCAGATATTAATATACCATATCCTTCTAGTTTCTTATACCAACTTGAATATATATTTATTGACTCATGTACATGGAGGTAAACAAATCCATTTTGTTGTTTACTTCTGATTACACCAATCTATAGGGACTACACAAGTCAAACACGTCGCATTACCTCAATCTAATAACGTAATATATTTCTCAGAAATTAAATGACATGTTTTCCTGTGAAGCATGAACATTTTTAAATTAATATTCTCTGATAATTTATTCCTTCACTAATTAGAAAACATTAATTTCATATTCCTTTATTCTTTGACCCCTGCAAAAAACATAAAATAAAAAAGAGGTATGTAATTGCAAAAAATAAATAAATAAATAAATAAATGTTGTTGCTTTGTTTTGGCCTCTATATGTCATTATCTATTGTCTGAAGTTATATACAGTATTGTAGAAGCATTACTCTCTCCCCCTACCACAGTTTGTAGATACTGGGTGCGGCACCAAGACATTAGGTTATAAAAGCAAGCAAAACATGGGTATATGTGTGGAGGAAAAAGGGGAGTTACTAACAGCCCTTGGGGCTGCTACACTATTTTATTATTGTACATATTGAAATCCAGGTATCATACATGAATATATATACCTTTATCTTCTTTTCAACCCATATATCTCTCTTTCTCCATATCCAGTCACTTTCATATTCATTTACTGAAGCTCTCTTGGTACCAATCACAATCTCTCTGCATACCCAGAAACTTTCTTGCACAATAACAACATAAAACTATGTATATACTAGCGACTTGCCAGTCAAAAAATGATGACAATAGAATTGTAAGGCAGGTAATGCTGTTTGGTACAGAAAGTAAGTCTTTTTGTTGTGTGAGTACCTTCGGCGCTCATTGCGAGCCTATCGCTAAGCGCCTTTTTGGAGCTCATTGCAAGTTTTTGGGTTGGTGTAT